>CANYBF012928321.1:0-10569 GCA_948192965.1 Dalechampia spathulata | reverse complement strand
ATCTTGCCTATTGGCAAGCCTAATACCCGAAACCTGTCTCAACCCTCAAACCACTCTAAACCACCCTTCCAAGCACCAACCTAAGCACAATTACTCGTCATCCCTCATCCAACCGAGAAGGCACGCTTCCCGATAAGGCGATGACACACAAAGCAAGCCAAAGAAATTCACATGCATACGTCAAATACACATCAAATACGTCTTCCCGACGCACATACAAGCACCAAATACATGGCACATACGCAAGCAATCATGTATACATATACGTATACATCCATATTCATACATACATACACCCTAGCAATCCTGCATACGTACACACATACGTACAAACTACTAGGGTCCTAGACACGGGCGTAACAATCCTGCTAGGATCTATCATCAGTATGGCCATCAACATACCATACCCCGGCTGACAAAGTTTGAGGGAGGAAGGCTGGTGCCTCACTTTGTGGAGCACATGGAGAGGACTTGGCCTCGTCGCCGAATAGCGGTGGTGGAGATTCCTAGAGCTGGATCTACCACTGATGATGAGTACAAGCTATGGATGCTGCACCAAGCTTGAATCTTGTACTACAAGATATTGTTAAGCAACAATATGTAATAAAGGATGATAATGCTTTATGTTTGCAACTTGTATTACTTATGGCTAAGTTAATGAACAAGCGTTCCATTTGCATTAATGAGATTAAAACATTTTGCATGTAAAAATGTTAAAACCAACACAGAAGTTCTGGATGTGCATCAGACTCATCCTCTGTTATTGACCAGCCTCGTGCGAGATTTTCTGATCAACTATTTTAATGCTCTCCTTTTGCTTTTAAGAGCCCTAATTTTTGCATGAGTTGTCCAAGTGGATTTTCAACTCATCGAGCGAGTGTTTTTCTTTTTGCCTTAATTTTTGGGTGAACTGCCTATGCAGGTTTTCAACTTACCAGGCTTTTCATTTTTATTTTGCTTTTTCTTTTATCCTTTGCTCTAGATAAAATATTTCTTCAGTTGGTCAAGGTTGACAAGTTCTGAAAATTGGTTGCCTTCCAAATCTGAGATGCGAACAGCGCCTTTGAAGAGGATCTTCTTAACTAGGAATGGGCCTTCCCAGTTAGGTTTGAATTTCCCACGAGGGTCACGGATAGCCAGCCTGACTTGCTTCAAGACTAGATCACCTTCCTGTATGGCTACAGGTTTAACCTTTCTGTTGAATGCATTTACCATGTGCTTCTTGTATAGCTGTAGGTGATAGAGAGCTTTCAGTCGCTTCTCATCAATAGTAGCTAATTATTTATACCTGGCCCTTTTCAACTCAGCTTCTGGAAACTGAGCTTCTAGAATAACACGAAGTGATTTCAGCTCCACTTCAATTGGCAATACGGCTTCTGTCCTATAAATAAGAGAGTAGGGAGTGGCACCCGTAGGACTCCTTACAGTGGTTCTGTAACCCCATAATGCGAATAGCAACTGCTCATGCTAATCCCTGTAAGTTCGTACCATCTTAGCTAAGATGCGCTTGATCGTCTTGTTAGCCGCTTTGACTGCCCCATTAGCTTGAGGGTGGTAAGGAAAGGATCGATGGTGCTTAATCCCATATTTTTCCAGTAAGTCTGTAACTTAGGCCTGCAACTGTACTCCGTTGTCTGATACCAGGTGATGCGGCAGCCCATATCAACATATGAGGTTCTTCTCTATAAACTTGGCAACCTATCTTGCCCCCAGTTTACTGTAGGATTCAGCTTCTACCCACTTAGAGAAGTAATCAATGGCTACCAGTATGTACCGATGTTCATTAGATGCGTTAGGATGAATCTCACCCATGATGTCAATTCCCCAAGCTGAGAATGGCCAAGGCGTTGTCAAATTATGTAATTCGACTAGTGGTAGGTGACTCAAGTCTCCATGAATTTGGCATTCATGGCATCTCCATACAAACTATATGCAGTCTGTCTCTATAGTGAGCCAGAAGTATCCTTTACGTAGGATTTTTCTGTAAAGCGTGAATCCATTCATATTGGGTTCGCATACACCAACGTGTACCATTTCCATGACTGACTCAAAATCCTTCCTCGATATGCATCAAAGTTGTAGACCATCTGCCATTCTTCTGTAAAGAACACCCTAATGCCAGGTGAAGTTGGCTGCTAGCCTACGTAGAGCTAGCTTATCAATTTTGTTAACTTCCTCTGGATAAGTACCAATCTTTAAAAAATTCATGATATCAGCATACCATGGGGTCTCATCTTGCTGGTCTAGCACCATAACCCATTCTCCAAAATAGCAAGGGATCCTCAACTGCTTGATGAATATAGGTTGAATTTCACTCTACGGTTGCTTGCAGACTAAAGCCAGTATGGCCAAAGCATCAGCCATCTGATTCTCTTCACGTGGCATGTGAATAAACTAGCATGAGCTAAAATTGCAAACCATGAGCTTCATGTATTCAGCGTAAGGCTTGAGCCTTTCTTTTTTGACATCCCACTCGGCCGTGGATTGGTGAATGACAAGCATTGAATCACTGAATATCTGTACATCTTGGGCATCAATCATTAATAATGCTTTTAGCTCAAAGAGACATGCTTCATATTCAGCCATATTATTGGTGACTGAGAAGCTCAACCGCTTTGAAAGCATTATTAGCTCACCTTCAGGAGTGATTAACATAACTCCTACACTTGCACCTCTTCTGTTGACTGCACCGTCAAAGTGCAACTGCCATTTCTGGATATCAACTGCCCCCAAGTGCTCATCTAGGAAGTCTAGTTCAAAGGTCTCGGAGTCATCCATTGGCCTGGATGCTAAGAATTTGACAATCACTCTGCCTTTGATCACCTTGGTAGTGACGTACTGTACATCAAACTCTGATAACAAGATTAGCCACCTAGAGAGTTTTCCTACTAGCGAAGGAGCTACATATAAGTACTTCATAGGATCAACCTTGGAGATTGCCTGTATTTGGTACGACTAGAAGTAATGTCTAAGTTTCTTAGTGACCCAGACCATAGCCATGCATAGCTTCTCAACAGTGCTGTACTTGCATTCGGTTGGCAGTAGCTTCTTGCTCAAGTAGTAAATAGCATGCCCGACTCCAGCATTGTTCTCTTGAGCCATCATAGCACCCACTGACTCCTCCTCTAAGGCTAGATAGAGTAGCAGTGGTTTCCCCGACTGAGGCGGTTGCAAGATCGACGGGTTGGAGAGATAATGTTTCACCCTCTCAAATGCAAACTGTCAATTCTCATCCCAAACCATAGGTTGGTTCTTCCTCAAAAGCTTAAAGATGGGCTCACACATGGTAGTGAGCTTAGCGATGAATCTGCTGATGTACTGGAACTGTCCCAGGAATCCCCTAACTACTGTCTCAGTTTTAGGAATAGGTATATCAATGATCGACTTTGCTTTGTCAGGATCCACTTCGATACCCCTCTGGCTAACAATGTGACCCAACAGCTTACTGGATGTCACCCTGAATGTGCACTTCTTTGGATTCAACCTGAGTCCATATTTCTCCACGCGTGTGAGAAATCTATCAAGAGCAGCCGTATGTTCTCCTCTGGTAGGAGACTTCACCATCATATCATCCACATAGACTTCGACCTCCTTATGGATCAGATCATGCAACAGCGTTGTTGCAGCTCGCTGGTAGGTAGCACCTGTGTTCTTCAAGCCAAAGGGCATGACCTTGTAGTAGTAGGTCCCCCATTCTATGATGAAAGCTATCTTCACCTTATCTGCAACTGCCATCATGATTTGGTTGTACCCCGAGAATCCATCAGCAAAGGAACACATAGTGCTAGTGGCTGCACTATCAACCAGCACGTTGATATGAGGCAAAGGAAAATCATCCTTTAGACATGCTTTGTTCAGATCCCTATAGTCTACATAGACTCTGACCCTACCGTCTTTCTTGGGAACTGGAACCACATTGGCCAACCATTCTGGGTAGTCGACCACTTCAAGAAATTTGGCATCCAACTGCTTCTGGACATCTTCCTTGACCTTCTGTGCCCATTTTGGTCGGAGGTACTGCAGTTTCTGCTTAACTGGCTTGAACCCCAGCTTGGTAGGAATTCTGTATTCCATAATAGATCTGTCGACACTGGGCATGTCTTCATAGCCTAGAGCAAAGGCTTTTATGTGCTTTTTCAATACACTAATTATTTCTGTTCTCTCTTCAGAGGTCAAGTCTGATGCAATCTAGAGCAGACATGGCTTTTCATCTGTGTTAATATTAACATTTTTGATGCAAGATGCGTTAATGTCAAAAATGCTCATGCTCATGCACAATGCCATCAAAATACATATTGCAAACAAAGAAGTAGCAGTCTTTCCAGTTACTGCCAAGGCTGACAGGTCATAGACATCACCAAAGATAGCGAACTGTTCCTCAAAGAAGTCATCCGAGTTAGGCAACTTAGGAGCATGATCATGCTGTGTCTCTCCTTGGATGAAGAGAACCATCTTGCACTCCTCCGGCTTGCCTGAGGTGTAAGGATCAAACCTAATATAGTACCTCTCTTCCCACATGGCTGTAGGAATATCAAATTCCACCAGACCTTGCTGGTACCAGCCTAAGCCTCTGCCATGCACAAAGTTCATCAGTTGCATCATCCTCTCCACATCAGGACTCGATTGGTACGAGTAAGATTCAGGCTCTCCGATGGTAGTAATCTAAAATTCGGTCATGAGAGGGATGTTTTCTTTAATACAGGCCAAGGCTACTTTATCATCAGCAACGATAGTAACCACACCCTCATTGTATGGGAACTTGATCTTCTGGTGCAGGATGGATGGCACACCTCCCAGAGGATGGAACCATGGTCGGCCCAATAGCAGCACAAATGACACCAAAATGTCCAAGACTATGAATTCTACCACTGATTCGATAGGTCCGACAGTGACAGTGGCAATGAAGGTACCAGTAACCTCCCGTTTGGACTCATCATATGCTCTGATGATGGTCTTGCAAGGCTTCAAGTCTGAAAGTTGAATCCCTAGCTTGGGTAGTACCTTGAGCAGGCAAACATTGATGTCTAACCCATCATCCACCATGACATAAGGGTTGGAGAAGTTCATGATATTCACCCTAATGAAGAGTGCTCTATTGTGACGGATTCCCTCAGCCGGTAGATCTGCATCAGAGAAAGTGATCATGCTGAAGGTAGTTCCCAGTTTACCAATTGGCTCTTCATGCTGAAGGTAGATGCAGAGGAAGAGATCCTCATGCTTGAGAGCACTTTGATGACAACCCATCGATGCTGTTGGAAAAATAGCACCAAATCCCAAATGCTGATGTTAGCTTGCGTCTTCTTTAGCTATTTGACAATAACATTATCAGGCTGAGCAACCTGATTAGCTGGCTGTGGAGCTGGAACACTACTTGGACCAGCCTTATCCCTAGCGGGTCTAGCCTTGGTCGGCTTCTTAAGAGCTTTTGGCTTCTTCCCTAGGTCGAGAGGAGTGAACACTTTACCACTATGGGTCATGTTGCGAAGCCGAGAAGACATTTTGTTAGCACCTAACCCTTTCTGCTGATTAGGCGGTGTTTTTGGTGTTTATTTGGCTATCTTGGGAGTCTCGACTGACTTACCCTTGTTAGAAGCCTGATCCTGTGATGATTCAGACTTAGTGGAATCCTGAGTAGCTATAGACTCATCCTCAGAACTGTCATACCATATGTCAATGGCACCAATGTCAAATCCACCACCAGGTCAGAAAGTGATGGTGGTTAACTGAGCGATCCTCTCACTGCTGAGGGGAGAGAAGGAGCTAAGGATCAGGGATTCTGGAAATCCTGATTGGAGTATGTAAGTGTGGTTGGCTTTATGGTAATTAGGCAACGGGTTTGTTTTGGTTGATGGCTTGGATTTCTCAGGGTCCTCAATCTCACCAGAGTCAATGAGGTTTTGGATGACAAGTCTGAGGGAGCGACAGTCATCAGTGTTGTGACCATGGTGCTGGTGATAGTGGTAGTATGTTTTGGTGTCCACCGAGGCTGGGGGTGGTGTTTTGAAGTTTAGCTCTAGCAGTTTGATGAGTTTGGCTTTGAGGAGACACCCAAAAACCTTAGAAAGTGGCATTCCAAGATCCGAGAATCTTTTGGATTGGGTAGTGTTTCGGGGTATGGGATTTGGTGTTTGCACAACATTGATGTACTATGGTTTTGGTATTTGCAGGGCATTGGCATAGAAGGCTTTGGTTATGCTTGTGTGTAGGTTATGGTTTTGGATTTGAGGAAGGAAAGCTCCTTTTTCTTACCCTTAGTTTGCTCAATGCGTTATCCCACTGAGTAGATGTCCTCAAAAGTGTGGAACGTCTGATACTTCAGCTTATCTTGGTATAGTGGTAGTGACCCCATGATAAGCTTGTTAATCATGTCAGATTCAGATGGCTTCTGTCTGACCAGTGCGGCTTTGTCCATCCAACGACTGAAGTAATCCATAAAAGACTTATTGGCTTTTTGCTTAATCATTTCCAGGTCATCAGGGTTACATCAAATTGAGCCTTGAACCCGTACTGTTTACAGAAGATAGTACAAAGAGGCTTCCACTCGGCCGTGGTTGCCTTATTTAGACTATAATACCAGGCCAGTGCTGGCCCCTCTAGTGAGATAAAGAAAAGTCAGACTATCTGATCATCCAACAGATCTGTAGTGCTCATCAGCATGGTGTAGGTCTTCAGATGGTTCTTCGGGTCCCCAACTCCATTATACTTGGGAACATCAGGGAGCTTAAACTTGGCAGGCAGCCCCTTGATAGCACAGACAGAGAACTCATCAAAGTCCAAATCAGACCCCATGCCCTTGGTCTTCATGATGGTCTGCAGCTATTCTATCTTTTGCTCTAAGACAGTGGTCTCAGATTTTCAAACATCATGCATATGGAGGGAGACATCATCATCAGTTTCCATGTCATACAGGTTGACACTTTCCCCTTTTCCTTGATCAGAGCTAGTAGGGTGATGAATTCAGTAGGGCTGAGGGCCTCCCGGATCTGCTATTGTAGGATGGTTCCGGATTGGTCCAACTGACCCATAGCATGAGTGCTAGTTAAACCCTTCAGAGATTGGGTTCGGGTGGTGGAGATCTATTCTATGAGTTTCCAAAATTGATTTTACCATTATAGTTGGAATTAATTATCCTAAGCAGGCAAGCATGCAAGCGTAAATTTAAGCACACAGTGCGTCATATGAATGGGCATTGCAAGGTTGCATGTAAAATGACATATAAAGCTATATGGCATTTGAATGACATGACATATGCATGGCATGCATAGAAACGATAAAGTAGCATGGCATATGCATGTCATGTGAGTGTGTATGACATATCATATGCATGACATGGCAACCTAGCATGTATATAAGCATACAACATGATAAATAGCGTATTACATTATGCATTAATTGTTTTGGATTATATTAGCATTTGGCGTATATGCGACATATGCATATTGTATGCATGATATGTTGGATGAGTGGCATATCATATGCATGATATGTGAAGTGATGCATGTCATGGCATATGTCTGACATGGCATAATAAATGACATACCATAGGCATGTCATGTGAATAATGTATGACATATCGCATGCATGACATGTGTAATGATGCAATACATGGCATATGCATGACATGTTATATGTTATAACATACCAATATGCATGGCATGTGAGATAATGCATGACGTGGCATGTTATATGAATGATATACCATATGCATAGCATGTGAAATGAATGACATATCATATGCATTACGTGGGGTGATATATGGCATGGCATATGCATGACATGGCATAGTGGACGACATACCTTATGCGTGGCATGTGAAATGAATGACATATCGTATGCATGATATGTGAGGTGATGCATGACATACCATATGCATGGCATGTGAAAAGGATGACATATCGTATGCATGATATGTGAGGTGATGCATGACATACCATATGCATGGCATGTGAAATGGATGACATATCGTATGCATGATATGTGAGGTGATGCATGACATACCATATGCATGGCATGTGAAATGATACATGGCATGTACATGACATATTACATGGATGACATACCATATGCATGGCATGTAAAATGATGTATGGCATGGCGTATGCATGTCATGGTGTAATGGATGGCATACCATATGCATGGCATGTGAAGGATATACTGCATGGCATATGCATGTCATGGCATAGTGATGTGTATGTGAATGTGTATTCAGCATAGTATATGTGATGGCATACGGTATGACATGTGTTATGGCATATGACGTGACATAGTATATGACATGCAAAATGGCATATATATGCATGGCAAGGCATATTGATTGCATGTATTGGATTGCATATTTGGCGTATTTGCGTATTGGCATATTTATATGTATGTGCATATGAAATACAGTATGTTATGACATGGCGTATGGATGGCATGCATAGTAGTGTGTGATTGTGTCATGTGACATGAATGACATGGTATATTTAAGCAAATATAAATCATCCACAATTAAAAATAATAATGGCCGGGAAAGGGATCGAAGAAATAGGGGATACACACGGGAAATAGGAGAAATTATTATAGACCAAAATAAATAATTCTACCCTATTACAAAATATCCTTGCATACATAATCTTTCGGGGTATTAAGTAATACCCCATTTCCGCTTGATTTTACACGATCCAAAATGCGAATGGAATATGCAAAAATAATCAAATAAAATTCATTAGTAGCCAATGAATTTAGGATTTATTTGACTAGTTTAATGCCATATGAAGGCATAAACCTAGAGTCAAAATCCAGCAATTATTAGGCAATAATTGTAAAAATTAACATGAGCCGGATCTTGAAAATTCATTTTTATAAAAATAATTTTAAGCAAAATTATTTTTATTTGATCATGGAAAATTAATTAGGAGGGCTATTATCACACAAAAATTAATGGAGATAGCCACTCGACCAATTAATTCCAATCCTTTCAAAAATCATATTTATACGATTAAAAATTACATTTTATCGTAAAAATTAATTTTAAGGCCAAAATTAATTAAATGTAATTATTTTATGACAAATCCAGAATACTTGAGCCACTGTAAAGCATCAAATACCACTGGATACATCAAAAATATGATGAAATACGATCCAAAATATGGTTTTTCTGGAAAAATGTGAACTATGCACAACGCGCATCAGGCTATGTGCGCCACACAGTCTATGTGTGGCGCACATAGTTGAAGAATCTACAAGAAAATTAAATCTGTCAGTACAGAAATGATATACAGATTAAAATACACAACATTAATGAAGATAGTACCTCATTTTGTGCACGAATAGGCCTCCGGTTTTGCAAACCAAACATTTAATTGAGCAATTAAATGAAATAATTAATTTTAAGGCTAAAATCAATTAGATCTAAATAATTTTTGATAGATCCAAACCTCAAGTGCATGGACAAGCTACTGGAGTTGCTGGAAAAATCATATCTCAAGTGGATCAGGTGAAAATCGGGTTTTTCTATGAAAATCGGGATCTATGTGCGCTGCACAGCCACACATAGGCTATGTGTGCCACACATAGGCTATGTGTGGCGCACATAGATGTATATGTGGTGCACATAGTTTGAAAAACTGAAAGAAAATCAAAGATTTTCAAGCAGAAACCCTATTTCCGACCCCGATCTAAGTAGATTGGACTCGAAACCAAAGTTTTACTCGAGGATTTGCATCCAACTCAAAGAAAATAATTTTAAAGTTAAAATTATTTAAAATTGGGCTCGTTTTAAGGTAGATCCAGGACACCCAAAGCATGGAAAAGCCTTAAATGTTACTAAAATAGCGAGATCGGGCGAAAAATCGACTAAAAACGGGAGAAAAATGGCTTTTTCTTTGAAAATTGGAGGCCATATGCACAACATATAGCCCTATGTATGCCACACATATGCTACATGTGGCACACATAGATCTATATACGTAGCATATAGTTTGAAAAATAGAAGAAGATGGAAGAAAAATGGAAAAATAAAGGGATTTACCTTATTCCAGCAGCTTTTCTTCCTTGATCTTGCTTCCTCACGGGTTTAGGGAGCCTAACTAGAGCCAATTTGTCTCTAAATCCAAATAATTTAATGAATTAGGGGCCTAATTAATTATGAAATGATTTTGACAGAGGTTTGGCTTGCCTTTTGCCAATTTTCGTGATCCCTAAAATGTTACCCCGAGCTCTATATTTATAGAGCAATTTTTTGGCGTGGCAATTTTATAATTTTCGCTCGGATTTGCAAAATTCAAAGGCTATGTGCGCCACATATAAGGCTATGTGCGCAGCATATAGCCTATATGTTGCGCAGCACATAGCCTATATATTGTGCATATAATACTATATGCGTAGCTGTAAGAGTAGCGCGTCCCGGACGCGGGAGCGCTGCACGCTGTTCGGCGTGAAATGCCATGGTGCTTGCTCTCAATGGCGCATTTCCATAGTTGATTGGTCTTTAACCTAGAAAGATCGCGTCGAGTTAAAAAAAATGGAGTCGCCACCTAGTTTGTTTTGTCAATTCAATTAAATGACTAGAAAACTAGGAAATAAAAC
>CANYBF012928034.1:0-11317 GCA_948192965.1 Dalechampia spathulata | reverse complement strand
GCTATATCACATGACATGCATATGCCATGCCATCTAAATGCCATATAGCCTTATATGTCATTCTACGTGCAACTTTGCAACACCAATTCACATGATGCGCTGCGTGCTTACATTTTCGCTTGCATGCTTGCCTGCTTAGGACAATTAATCCCAACTATAATGGTAAAATCAATTTTGGAAACTCATAGAATAGATCTCCACCACCCGAACCCAATCTCTGAAGGGTTTAACTATCACTCATGCTATGGGTCGGTTGGACCAATCCGGAACCATCCGGTGGTGACTCCCTTGCAACTCTTTCGAGTCTGTATCATTCCCTAAGGGAACCCCTTAGGAAGACTGCGCTTTCGCTCTAAGTGCGATCCCCGATCCGTGACTTTCGCAAGCCTCGCTCTGGGCTCCGGCAGAAACCGACGCTCACACCATCAAAGTCTTCCATTTATACATAATCAACACAACCCTACAATAGCTTACTTCTTCATCTAAGATATAAGAAAACATAGAGAAGAAGAAAACATGAGTAGAACATATAGAACACTAAAAAAGCATCAAAATCTATGTATGATTTACCTTGGAAGAGTGTTTTCTCTAAGTGAGGATGAGAAGAAGAAGGAGAAGAGGAAGAAGTAGTATGCTGGAAGGGAAAAGGATAAGGAAAATGTTTTATGCATATCTTTTAGATAATATGCTTCAATTTTTGACCTAAAAATAAGGAGAACCACTCAATAAGTGCCATTTGTCAAGCTTGGGTCCATTCCTTAAGCAATTTGCTTCTTTCTTCTTAATTACTTATTTAGATCATTATTTTATATCATAATAATATAGGCATAATAAGATAAACATACATCATAATAATATAAACATACATGATACATAACATGGTTTCCAAGAATAACCTCATCTGTTCATAAAATATCATATGTGTCCCAACTTAAACTTTTACATAGTATTGCTTCTAACTTTACTTTAACTTGTACCTACCCATCTTAAACTATACTTTATCACATAATAACATATTAAACATGCCAAGGAATCACTTTTACATATAAATTCTATCATGAAGCTTCATTCAAAGTATTCAATAAAAGCATACTAGATTTACATCTTTAGTACATATTCACTTCTACACTCATCTTTTCACCTTGTTTTCATTTCTTACTCTATAAATTCCATATCATATGAAATTTCCTTGATCTATAAGACATTTCATTTCATATTTATCATTTTAAATTATTCATGCATCTTATCTCATACATGCATTTCACAAACTAATCAATCTTTCATCATAACATATGCATAAAATGCATACATACATGGATGTTGTGTGTTTATAGATATAAGAGCATTTTTTTCAAATTTACATAAATATCATGTCATTGATATATTTAATGTACTTTTCAATTGAACATGAGTAAGTAAACAAAGAATATGTGCACATTTATCATGGTAGTGTAATTGAGGATGTGACATTATGTTTGTGCTTATTCAAGTTAATTGAAATTGGTTAATGTTGATTGTTTTGATATGGTTAGTGTTGATTATATCTTGAACTTTATTTTTATTTTAAAATGTGATTTTGAACATTATTATTTTAAAAACATACCTTCATGTGTGAATTGGTGTATATGAAGACATATATTTGAATTTTAAATTGGTATCATATATTTCACATACTTCAATGAGTGAGTTTGACTTATTTTCTTTTTAATGTAGCCAAAGGGAGAGAAGTATGGTGAAATGGCTTTTATGAAAATGCATATTTATTAATGTTTTTGGCTATGTTTAATCAAAACTAAGCTTATTGATTACTCCTCTTGCATTGTGGATAATGCATGGTTGAGGGGAGTATGAATTGCAAGGTTGCAATTTATTAAGGGAGCTAATTTTGATTAAACAGTCATTTGGGGTTCGTCAACATCAAAAAAGGGGAGATTGTTGGATCTTAGGGTTCTTGATCTTAGTTTTGATGCTAACAAACTATGTTTATATTATTAATAAAGTATTTTAAAATGTTAAATTTAATATCTAGCTTGATTGGGGGTGTTCGGGACTTGTTATGGCTTAAGAAGAGCTAAAAATGTGATTTTTCTAGGTTTGATAGTAGGTTTGGTACAAGTGTACCACTTCAACGTATGGGTGTACATATGCTACTACTTAATTAGTGCTAAACTGATTTAGGCTGTGGTACAATCGCACCACCTGCGTATATGATCGTACGCCTGCTGCAAACAATTTTTTCAATATTATTTTAAAACGTTCTAAAATAGTTCTTTGTGTATAATTACACCTCCAATGATCATTTAAACTTAGAGAGAGCATTAGGGGTAGTAAGATTACTAGAAGTTTAGGAAGATAATGAAAAAAAGTGGGATTAATTACATAAATACAAACTTTTAACTTTTATTTTTAAATTTACAATTATTTTTTTTTATAAATTACAATTTTGGTTTCTCTATTTCACAATTATGAATTTAGGTTTTATATTTATGAAAATATAATCTTTTAACTTTGAATTCTTTTTCACTATAACTGGCTCTATTTGTGATCAATAGAAATCTTTTCTTCTCTTTTTTTTCTTTTCTTTATATTCTCTCTTTTATTTCATTTTTTAATTTCCTTTTATTTCTATTGACTGTTTCTTTTCTTTCTTTGATTTCAAAGGATTATTTTCCAGATTAAAATAATTCATACAAAATCTTCTTCTTCCCTTTTTAAGAGATCATCTCTAGTAATAGAGAAACTCAAGCATTCTACATCAAAGATTCGTATTAAGAAAGTGAAAAAGAAAAGAAAATTTATGAAATCAAATTGTAGTATTAATGTTTGTGTTTCTTCAAATGATGATAAAGATTTTCAACTAAAGTTAAAGAATGTTAAAGATGTCATGTCTTTAGGCTACGTAACATGCTCCCGTAGCATGATTATCAACTCTCTACTTTAGAAAGTTAATAATCATCCTACAAATGATTAAAATCTTAATCTGACAAAAATGCAAAGTTTTTTTTCCGCACATAACGAACTACCAATTAAAAATAATCCATTAATTGATTTTAAAAGATAATTAAACATTTATTAAAAATCACATACTTAAATATTATAACATACACATATTATTTCATTTATGTATAATATCCTCAGTGTCATCGTAATGTTAATCTTATAAAAATTTCAAACATAATAATTTATATGTATTATTTAATTTATTGTCATTATACCCAAAGAGTAAGTTGCACATTGTTCAAAGAATTGAAGTTCGCTTCGAATTTTGAGTCCGCTATCAAAATTTGTAGATCAGCTGCTGACAGTGCTAAATCCCATGCTCTCGTGAGTTGTTAGCGCTTACGTTCATCAATTCACAAACACTGAGTATAAAACTCAGTGGTGCTAGTTAAATAATAATTATAAATTTTATAATACTAAAAAAATATCAATTAAATATAATCATAACATTTCAATATTCATACCAAATAATAATGTCATATACCATTATTCCATAAAATTATCACCTGTATCCATTTTTTTATTCCGATAAAATCTCGTTCATAACCATTATCCAAACCAATCATTCACATCATATTATCAGTTTTGACATTCCATAATTTAATTTCTTCAATATATATATTAAATGTGATGAAATATGCTTTTGAGAATGCAATATATAAATTGCACTCTCCCTCTAATTTTCCTTTACCATTATCATTTCATTATCTCATTAATCTGTGCACATTTCTATACTGGGTCTTTTATTTCATTTGATTTAATTTCTATGGTTCAATAAACAAGAACCCTTTTAACATTCTTTTCCTTTCCATTTGATTTCCTGAAGAAATTCATTAAATAGCCCAGTATATTTTCATTCCATATTTTTCTCGCATTAGCTCATTTTCCTCCTTCCTTATTTCTCCATGATATGCCATGCTATGTTTAATGTGATGATGCATTTATGATATGCATGACAATTATATAAGATATTTTATATAAATATTCATTTAGTGTCATATTATTAATTTATTAATAATGTTCCTTTATTGATCAATTAATGATCGAGGAACACTAACACAAACCTGCAATTGTTTTCTCCTTGTCTAGATTGCTTGGTGGTACACGTTGATTATCCTCATAACCACCTAACATAATTCAATATTCTCATTTAATTAAAAGATTGAAATTAGTTATTTATAAATCATGTATGTTAAATCCATTCAGATTTTAAGACACAACATTGATTAAGAAATTATAATAGCATTTAAATAAAATCACTGTTTTTATTAACTATATTAGCTATCGAATATCACGAGTTAAAATATAAAACTTACGATATTAAATTAACATTTATATATAAAAAAACTAAATTAAATAAGCTTCAATTGATATTTTATATGTATAGAAACTCATTTATCAAATATATATATATACATATATATACACACACACACACGACATGTTCATATTTGAAAAAAATTTCATAATCAATTTATTATTAAAATCATATTTTTTAAAAAAAACTTAATAATAATTATTTCCTTCATTATTAATAACAATCTCTTCAACTCAAAATAATTTAACTAAAAAAAAACTTCTATTGATTTATTCTTATCTAATTCATTTATTAAAATAGTAAATTTGAAAATTTATTTGTATTTAAAATTCACACACACACACACACACATATATATATATATATATATATTAAGCCTTTAAAAAATTACTTCTTTTAAACCCCATTTTAAATATTCATTCTCTTATAAATCATTTAAATTCTTAATTAAGTCAACTTGATATCCTTAAGTCAATAAACATATATTAAACCCATAAATGGCTTATGAAAATATCCAACATAATACAACAAATTCCAAATAACAACATCAATTTTTTTTACACAGTATAAAAAAATAGATTAAGCATGTGTAAGGACATTCATTAATATTATCCTATTTTACTTCTCTATATCTATTTTAACCCATAACAACAAAACACTCAATTGAATCATGCATATTATTAGCATTTCAATATGCATAATACATACACCCAACTTAAAATATCACCCTTCACCTAATACATAACTCACGGCAGCCATAATTCATTTTCCATCCAAGAATTCATTTCCCCAAGACTTCATACCACCAATAAACAAACAAGTCTCTCACTAGAAACTTTGCTTCTTAGACATCTAACAACTCAACGTAATATATATATATATATATATATATATATATATATATATATACAATATAGTCACGGCTCACATTACAACAACTGCTTACCATTCAATTTGTATAATATTAAGCACAACAACTCTTTCAATAATCAACCCTCCTTAACACAAAATCACAAAAGCTCATTAACCGTAACAAATCATTTACAAACACAAAAACACTTCACCATAAAAAGTTTGAACCAATTAAGTCAAAACAGAGGAAAGAAACATATAGCAGCAAAATCACATAAAACTTCCATTCACCAAACTAAAGCTTACTTTCTACCCAATAATTATACCAACACAACACAACACATGCGCACATACTTCACTTATAAACACTACCCATTTAAACATTTCATCAAACAATTTATATGCTTATAAACCGAATAACTACCATCAATCCTTCACAACCAGCAACATCTCTATATCACACACCAATATTAATTCCATAACCAGCAAAATCCAATAATAAATTGAAATCAAAAAGAATTAGAGAAAACTACAAAGAAGAAGAAAAGAAAAAAAATCCTTGCATGCCTTAACTTCCCACATGAAAATAAAACTTCTAATTGGCTTTTACGACCTCAAAATTCATTAATTCATGCCTTCTTAATCCTATTACAAAGAAATTTTAAATGTTTGAACCCAAGAAAGAATCGACCAAACCAGCAGAAAGAAGAAGAAAATAAATAAAAGAAAACTAACACAAGCTAAGACTTTTTACCTTATACTTACCACTCCTTAATCACCTTTTTTTTTCCTTTTAATTGGTCTTCTTAAACTAAGTCTTCTAGTAAACCACGCATGCCATTACCTAGGAGAATGGAGCAATAAAAATTTGAGGAGCAAATTGAAAGAAATGGTACGACATCAAGAGAAAGAAGAAAGATAACAATATGGCTTACACGCATGAAACCTTTAAGAAAAAATCGATCTAAAAATTGAAAGAAAAAGGAGATGGGTTTCGATAATCTCACAAGAAAAAAGAAGATTGATGTTGTTGAAAACTTGAGATGAATAAAGAGAAGCTGCAGATGAAGATTAAAAAGAAACGGATAAGAAGATGATATTTGTAGGGAGAGTTCGGCTAAGGCTTAAGGAAATACATGGTGGAAATTAAGGATAAGTATGAAGTGGTCTTCCTCCTCTTTAATTTGATTTTTGGTGTAATAGGAGGGTTGCACTAAATTTGCATTCACTCACATGCACACTAGCACTTCCTATACCCTCAAATCCCTTTTTAATTAACCTATCTTATTTATATATATTATATCTCATACTTATACCTTATGCTAAACATACGCCATATATACATGTATGTATGTATCTTTTATCAACTATTTTATTATGTATTTAATAATTTAATATTATGTCTGTATACATATATATATATATATATATATATATATATATATATAAACTACTCATTTAATAATATAAATAACAAAATATCTTTTTGTATTTTATAATAAAATATAATATAACAAAATAAAATATAATGTTATTTTACACAATAAAATATAATGTAAATAATAAAATAATATATATATTTTTATATTCATTGATACATGATATAAATAAAATTTAAACATATTTATATATATTTAAAAATATTACACTCATTAACAATCAATCTTACAATTCTACTAATATAATAAATCATAATATTATGAAATAAAATTTAATATAAAATAATAAATTATCATATAATTTTATAAAATAAATTATGATAAAGTAAAATATTTCGATTGATATATCGTATATTGGCAATAATTATATTTTTATACACTTCCAAATTTTTATTTAAGCTTATATATTTTTCATATATATATGTATGTATGTATGTATGTATGTATGTATGTATGTATGTATGTATGTATGTGTGTATGCATGTATGTATGTATGAGTACAATATAATAATCATCACCCAAAGTTTAATACGTATTATATATTTATATTTTTTTTTTGAAAATCCATATCTATAACATGTATAAAACTAATATCCACCAATTCTTATTATATACATATTATAACTCATATCATTTAACTTTCCTATCATTTACACATCTCACACCATTCCAAAGTTAATTTCAATCATTCACACATGTCATCTAACAAATCACATAAATATTCAATACGAAGTACTAAAAGTGAGGACGTGACAAAAGCTATCATCATCAAATCTAAAATCAAAGAAAAATTTGTTCATCGAAGGTTTGCATATTCATTGTTTTAGTAATTTTGTTATCTATTTAATTTGTATTTCATGTTTGTTCAAATTCTTTTCAATTTTTTTTATTTTGAATTTCTTTTTCATAACATTCTTCCTCACTTTTTTGATTTATTCTTTTCTATTTATCAATTTCCTTTTTTTCAAGAAATCTTTTAATTTTAATCAACAAAATGATTAAATATGCAGTAGATGCTCAGAATTTAATAAATAAAAAATGTAAAATAACAAAATATGGCTAGAATTAAAGCATGCAAGTTTCTACAATTTCAAAAAGTAATTGAGACATTAAACTGAGTGATATTAAAGAAGTTAAAAATAATCAAAAGTAGATTATCACAATGATTATAGAGTACAAAAAAGATTTTTTCATTATTTTTGAATGTAAATGATAATAATATAATTATATTATAATATAAGTATAATATAAGTATAAGTATACTTATAAGTATAAGTATAAGTTCTTTGATAATTATAAGTATCGTTAAAGTTTCTATAGTATAATTTTGATCACTTTCGTGTATTGCATATAAATTATTTGATCAAAAGTCTAACTAAATTTTTCATTATTATATACGCCTAAGATGTTATAAATACCTTTGTCATACTTGTGACATATTTTAAGTTACTTTGTATATTTGTATTTTATTATATATACTTAGATAGTACACAAAAATAATAAAATATATAAAATAGTTTTAAAAAGGATATGCTATCATGTAGGTAAAATAAAAGTATATACAAAGTATCTATGATATTTCAAATGCATATTTGTTAACATTTTGTAGAATTTATATTAATATTTTTCTATAATAAAATTTCAATATATAATTGAAATCATGTATTTAAACTTCATTTAATAATTTTTAGAGATTATCATATCAAAATTTTTATACAATTATAATGATTATATTATTTCAAGTATTGATTGTTCTATGACAATTTCAATAGTGTAAAAAAAGAATATATATGGTATAGAAAAATATCAAGAAGTATATATATGGTATAAAAAGAATATCTAAAACATTTTAGATACTTATTTATTAATAATTTTATGAAATTTTAATATTGATGCTTTTAGACAATAAAAGTTTAATAGTTAAGTGACTTCAAAATTAATTTTACTAAATTAATATTTAAAAAATTATAATTTAGAATTTTGATATCAAATACTCAAAATATACATATCAAATACCTAATATATACTAAAATAATATATTTTCAATATCTATTAAGTATATTATATTTATATAATATCATTTTCTATAAATTTTTTAGTTTTTTATTTTTTAATATATTGTACATTATTTCCTACAAAAATATGTTTTGAAATTAAAATATAAAAGGTATGTTATTCTAAATTAATATTAAAAAATTAATATTTAGAATTTTGATATCAAATAGACAAAATATATGTATTAAATATCTAATATATTCTAAAATGATCTCTTTGCAGTATTTGTTAACTATAATTTATATTATCTAAATATGATACCATTTTTTATAAATTTTGTAAAAAGTTCATATTTTTTGAAAATAATTTTTTAATTAATATGTATTTTTAAAAATAATTTTTTAATTTTATATTTTTGAAAAATATATATATTTCTATATTTTTGTAATTTTTCAAAGTATTTTTTACATTTTTGTAAAAAGCCCAAAAAAGTATTAGCTCAATCCAGCTTAGCCCATGGAAACATACCCACTTATTTAACTAATGAAAATTATGTCATATTATCCCAAATTCATTCTCTTCTTCTCAATCCACTCTACGTCTGCTGCTTTTGATGTCCGATCAACTGCTAACCGTCGCCCTATCTCAATTTTATTTGGTCCAGCTACTACAAACAACAACAGATAAGTCTTCATTTTCAAAATTATTTTATTTATATTATTTAAATTAATATAATTATGTTAGTTAGGTCATTAAAATTAGTTGAATGATTTATATTATTGAAATAAGTTTATATTAAATTGCTTTAAATTAGTTTAATTTAACTTTCTAAAATTAGCTTAATTATTTAAGTTAATTTATATATAATTATTTTTATTAATTAAATAAATTAGATAAAACAGTAGAAATTAAAAGAAAATATAACTTTATATTTTTTATATCTCTATATTATATTAATTATCAAATAAATAACTCAAGATGAATTATATGAATTAACTAAAAATTAATTAGTAATTGAAATAATCATATAATCAATTAATGTATATAATTACATTTAGATAATAACTTAGGAAAATTAAAATTAATTATTTAGATAAATCATTTAAGTTAATTTGATTAAAAATAATTAAACTAATAATTTGTAATTTTATTTAATTAATTTAGGTTAGTTTATATATTGTAATTGTGGTGATGTATTGTTAATTGAAATTATTTTATTGAAATATTGAATTTTATTGTAAACAATTAGGTATGTAGTTTGCTTTTTTTGAAATTAATTTATATTTTAATATTCATTATAAACATTGATAACTTTAAATTCCATTCAATGGATTTTCCATTAAAATAATGAAGATTCACTAAATTATTCTTTGGAGAGTTTAAAAATTTATTGTCTTACATTAATAACAATTTAATTATGCACCATTTATACATGTTTTAAAATTTCAGCAAAAACCGAACCATATGTTCTATGAGTACATTATAATTATAATGATTTATCATGTATATCATGTCAAATCCACGCTTGCTCATGCCATTTTAATTATAGTTATAATTACTTTTAATTATATTTTTGACTTTGACAATTAAATTATTTTACAATATTTATAAATAATTATGTTATTAGAGTTATACATAAATATAACTAAAAATTGACATAGAAAAGATCAGTATTAAAGTATTAAAGGTTGATATTATTTAACAAAATTATACTAGGAAATGGTGAATAAATAATAGTTTAAATTATTTATGAATAACATATATATCGAATATTGAATTATATATAGTAATTAATTATATTCTTATATATATGTATTTAGGCAATTTAGTGTATGAATTATAGTAACATATAAATTTTGATGATAAATAAATTGATATGTATCAAATTAAATGAATATGCTTTAGACTTGTTACATTTATTAATTATTTATGCATATGTATAATATTGTGTTAGACCCTAGGTTTTAATTATTGAGTCACGTGTGAGTCAATTTAAGTTATTTGCAATTTTCAAAGTATTTTTTTAATGTGGTACGGGCGTATCAAATAGTTATGCTATGAAGTACGGCCATACGGTTGGCCGTACCAAGTGTGTATTATTCCATTGAGTTTGCTACGGGCGTACCATTGGTTGGTACGGCCGTACGCGAGCTCGCAGGAATTTGGTTTTTCAGGAAACCTGCTTTGGTACGGGCATACCATTGGTTGGTACGGGAGTACCATTGGTTGGTACGGCCGTACGTGAGCTCGAAGGAAACTTGTTCGGTACGGGCGTTCCAGTTGGTGGTACGGCCGTACCACAGTTCCCTCTCTTTTTCTAATGGATAGTTTTGAATCCATACGGGTGTACATGTTTGGTACGACCATACACGACTTAAAAATTAGGTTTTAAGTCTAAGAAATGGCTAGTTTTTGTAACACAACTTTCATACTTTGATTCCTAACGAAAATACACTTGCAGAGCTGTCACACCCGGCCCATACCCAGGCAGACATGCTCCCACGACACAGACAGCGATCCTTTAAGAGAACCACTACCTGTGACGTCAGGGATACATCGTAAACTCATCGTATGGGGACCCACTCTAAGCCTAATGGTGGTTGTGCTGCGGAAACAACGTGATAAGCATGCATTTAAACCCGGGATCCATTCCCATACACTCATGCAACATTCAATAGCAACAATACTGTATTGCATTAATATAAAACTTGTT
>CANYBF012926190.1:0-23040 GCA_948192965.1 Dalechampia spathulata | reverse complement strand
AATCATGATGTATAACTAGATACCGCTCATGATTTACATGTTAAATATAAGATTTAATATGTTGCCAACATATTAGGAACCCAAGAGGTCACACACTTACAAATGAGGAATCAAGCTTAAAAGGGCATTTTTGTACTTTTAGAAAAAGTCAAAAATCACTTATGGAAATTAATCTGATGCATTATGGACTTAACATTTAATGTTTAGAAGTCCATAAGTTTTAAGTTAGGCCATTGGGTTGGGCTACAATATGACAAGTGACAGTCACAAGCCATATTAGTCACAGACGGGCCCAGGCCTGACTTAAGTTGAAAGGGTTTCAGCTTAACCTAATTTTGGAATATAAATATGTTGTTATAACCAAAATTAGGTAAGTCCACACATCTGATCTTCCTTTGACTGAACCCTAGACTCTTCTGCTCAAGAAGATTTCGGCCTTCATAAGAGGAATTGTGAGGAAGTCAAAAATTCTATAAGGTTTTCTTCTTTTTCTTTGCTAGTTCACAGGAAAGGAGATAGAAGCAATTGGTTGCTTGCTTGAACAACCCCATTTCGTATGGATACTATTGGAGGCTACCTATTTTGGTGGTTTTTGGTTTGCTACAACCATAAACGCAATAGAGACAAAGAACGAAGGACATCCGCATTGAATGTAAGAGTTACTATCAAAACTGTCGCTTCTAATCTCTGAACTATTTTCTCTGTGTTTTGATGCAAAGATCATCTTTTGGTTTGTTGTTTTAAAATAAAATTTTTAAATTTCTTTCGCTGCTTAATCACTACACAAACCAATATAGCTTTCATCATAGAATGGGGGACTTATTTTTACAAGGTTATACCCTTTGGCTTGAAGAATGCATTTGCTACCTAGCAGAGAGCCATAGCAACCATGATGCATGATTTAATCCACAAGGAGGTAAAACCCTATATGGATGATATGATGATGAGGTCTGGCACCAGAGAAGAGCATCTGGTTGCTCTTGGCAGATTTCTCACACAAGTTAAGAAGTATGGACTTAGGGTGAATCTGAAGAAGTGCACATTTGGGGTGACATCTGACAAGATAGTGGGTCATGCTGTCAGTTAGAGGGGTATTGAGGTAGATCCTAACAAGGTGAAGTTGATTTATCAAATGGCTATTCCCAGAATTAAGACTAAAGTTAGGGGATTTCTGGGACAGCTCCATTACATTAGTAGGTTCATTGCTAAGCTCACTACTATCTATGAGCCCATCTTCAAGCTTTTAAAGAAGAACTAGCCTTTGGTTTGGGATGAGAATTATCAGTTAGCATTCAAGAGAGTGAAGCATAATCTCTCTAACTCACTGATTCTACAGCTGCCTCGATCTAAAAAACCATTATTTCTTTATGTAGCCTTGGAGGAGGAATCAATGGGTGCTATGATGGCTCAGGAGAATAAAGCTAGAATTAAGCATGTTGTTTACTAATTGAGTAAGAAATTATTACCAACAGAGTGCAAATACAACATTGTTGAGAAGTTGTATATAACTATGGTTTGGGTCATTAAGAAGCTCAGATACTACTTCTAATCATACCAAGTTCAGGCGATCTCCAAGGTCAATCTTATTAAGTACTTGTATGAAGCTCCTTTGCTAGTGGGGAAGCTTTCCAAGTGGTTGATCCTGTTATCAAAGTTTGATATGTAGTACATCACTAAGAAGGTGATCAAAGGTAGAGCAATAGCTAAATTCTTAGTATCCAGGCTAGTGAATTATTCTAAAATATTTGAATTGAACTTCTTAGATAAGCACTTATGCGCAATTGAAGTCCAGAAATGGTAGTTACACTTTAACAACATAGTCAACAGAAGAGTTATAGACATAGGAGTTACACTGATCACTTGATCACTCTTGAAGGTAAATTAATTATGCTTTCAAAGCGGCTAAGCTTCATAGTTACTAATAATATGGCTGAGTATGAAGCATGTCTATTCAAGCTTAAAGCATTGCTGATGATTGGTGCCTAAGATATGGAGGTGTTTGGTGATTTGTTGCTTATCATTCACCAATCCATGGTCGAGTGGGGCTATTAAAGAAAAATTTTTGAAGCCTTATGCTAAATACATATAACTTATGATTTGCAATTTCTGCTCATGTTAGTTTATTCATACTTCACATGATGAGAATCAGATAGTTGATGCCTTAGCCACACCAGCTTCAATATAAGAGTGATTGCAGTATCAAGTTTAACCTATATTAATTGAGCAGTCAAGAATTTCTTATTATGAGGGAGAATGGGTTATGACACTAGACCAACAAGTTGAGACTCTATGGTATGCTGATATCATGAACTTTCTGAGAACCAGTGCTTATTCAAAAGGAAGCGAATAAGATGGACAAGCTAGCTTTATAGAGACTAGCAACCAACTTTCCTGGTATCAGGGTGTTCTTTACAGAAGAATAATCAATGGTTTGTAACTTCAACGCATATTAAGGAAGGATCTTTATAGAAAGATCCTACACCAAGGGTATTTCTAGCTTACCATGGAAACAAACTATGTACAATTTGTGCAATAATGTCATGAGTGCCAAATTCATTGAGATCTAAGTCACATACTACTAATTGAATTGTAGAATTTGACAACGTCATGTCCTTTCTCAGCTTAGGAATTGACATCATGAGTGAGATCCATCCTAACGCTTTTAATGGGCATCGATACATATTGGTGGCTGTTGACTACTTCTCTAAATGCATGGAGGCAGAATCCTGCAGCAAATTAGAGGCAGAGCAGGTTGTCAAGTTTATAAGGCTAAGTGTTTAACTTGTTAGATAGATATGGGATTGAGCATCACAAATCGTCTCCATATAGCCCTCAAGCTAATAGGGCAGTCAAAGCGGCTAATAAGATGATCAAGCAGATCTTGTCCAAGATAGTATGGACTTATAGAGATTGGCATGAGTAGTTTCCATTTGCTTTGTGGGGTTACAGAACTACTACAAGGAGTCCTACGGGTGCTACCCTCTATTCTCAGGTTTACAGGTTAAAAGTCATACTCCCTGTTAAAGTGGAGCTAAAGTCACTTTAGGTTATTATGGAAGCTTAATTACCAGAGGCTAAGTGGAAGAGGGCTAAACATGAACAACTAGTTACTATTAACGAGAAGCAGTTGAAGGCTCTCTATCATCTGCAGCTTTATAAGAAGTGAATGGCAAATGCATTTAATATGCAGGTAAAGCTTATTACTATACGAGAAGGTGATCTAGTTCTAAAGCAAGTTAAATTAGCTATATATGACTTACATGGAAAGTTCATACCTAACTAGGAGGGCCCATTCCTGGTTAAGAAGATCTTGTCTAAAGGCACTGTTCGTATTTCATACTTGGAAGGTAATGAGTTCTTGAAACCTATCAACCTTGACCAGCTAAAGAAGTATTTTATCTAGAGCAAAGGGAAAAAACAAGTACAAAATAAAAATAAAAAGTCTGGTAAGCAAAAAACCTGTAAGGGGGCTCACGTAAACGTTAAGATAAAGAAAAAATGTTTGCTCGATGAGTTGAAAATCTACTTAGATGGCTTATGCAAAAGTTAGAGTTCTTAGAGCAAAAGTAAAGCATTAAAATAATTGATCAGAAAATTTTGTATTGGATTGGTCAATGATAAGGGTTAAGTTTGATCCATATCGAGGAACTTCTGTGCTGGTTTTAACATTTTTCAAGCAAATGTTATAATCTCATTAATGCAAATGGAATGCATGTTCATAAATTTAGCCATAAGTAATACTAATTTCAAATATAAAGCACTATCTTTCTTTATTGCATACAATGTTTTTGCCTAACAATTTCTTACAATACAGAATCCTAAGCATGGCATAACACCCATAACTTATATTCATCAGCCCTAACAGATCCAACTCTAGGGGTCTCTACCAGCACAATCCTGCAATGAGGCCAGGTCCTCTATACATGCTCGAGGAAGTAGGACATTAGTCATCCTACCTCAAACTCAGTCAACTGAGGGATAATTTATCTGTGGCCATACTGACGACAGACTCTGGCAGGACTGTAATGAATGTAGCATTTGAATCTTGATAGCAAAACGTAGTCTATGTATATGCTCACCATTACATGCTATATGCGCCACCAAGGACAGGTCCCTTTGACCTTACTCATAAGGATGGCTCCCATCCACTTGACCCAACAGTTGGATGTCAGTGTCCTTGCCTTTCCAGAGGTGTAGCCTCTCCGTATATGACTAAAAGGTGTGTACCTCTATGGATCACCTGTTGGTGGTGTCAATATCCTTAGCTTCTCCTGAAGCCAAAAAAAAAAAGAGAAAAATAAAACAAAAAGAAAGCTCGTTAAGCTGAAAATCTTACAAAAGGCTGCTTAGGTAAAAATTAGAGTGATCCGCTCAGCTAAAAACTTAAGGGGGCAGTTCAGGTAAAAGTTAAAATCTAAAGCGAAAACAGTGGCGTGATGAACTGAAAACCTCACAAGAGGCATCTCATGTAAAAATTAGGGCAAAAATACTTTTTTTCTAAGTTGAAAACCTGTAAAGGTAACTTAGAATTCATACCTGTAGTAAAAGAAGACTACCACTCAGGGTCTAGACTAACCCCACTTCACTCTATCTAGCTTTAGAATCACTTCTACTATGATCATCAGAAAAGGGGTCTGAACTTGCTCTATCTAGTCTGTCACTGGACCAATTAGCAAATTCCCATGGATGGGTGGGTCAAGAAATGAAAAATGCACTAGTAATTTGAATCCTGCTACCCTCAGCCATGAAAGGGGTAGTCACTAGCTTATGGCCGCATAGCCAGAAGATAGTGGCAAGATCTATAAAGCCCTCACATATCATGCCTATGCTATGTCATGTCACGTCACACTTCATGCCTATGCTATGTCATTTCACATGTCATGTATATACCATGTTCATGCCATGATTGTCATATCATGATGCCATGCTATGATTCCCATATCATATTTACCATGCTATATCTATCATGATTGTTTATGAATGCTCGCTTGCATAAAGTAATTAACTTGATTAAAATAGTAAAAGCAAATTTGAAACTCTAAGTGAATAGATTTTCACCACCCAAACCCATCTCTGAAGGGTTTAACTTAGCACTCATGTTGTTACACCTATATATAGGGGGTTAATAGGATGAGAGTATAAGTTTTAACTAATGAACTAATGGCATGATATGTAATTTGAGGAAAAATGAACTTAAGTCTATATTAAGTTGCATAAGCATAATAGGGTTAATTACGGAGACTAAATATAACATGTTTGGGTTGAGGAGTATGTTAGGACAAAATAACATTTATGTTAGAAACAACGGTTAATATACAAATCAAATTTATTAAAGTTAAATGTGCTTAAAAAGAAGGATGGGTGACCTCCCCGGGAAGTGCATGATTTTCAAATTACGTAAGACATTTTAGATGATTTAAGCAATAGAATCATGTTTGGAGAAGAACGGGGACTCTAGTATGCTACTTAGAATCATTCGGGATTGAAATATAGTTAAGGATATCGAAAAGGACATAAATGGTATTAATGGAATTATTTAAGGGTAAAGTTTGAAATATAGAAAATATGTAAGGGTAATTATGGAAAGTGAAAATGTAGGGATTAAATTATAAATAGTTAAAGTTGAGGGATTGATTTATAATGATTCATGGTTTATAGAAGGACCTATGTGGTAAAATTAAAAGTTTAAGAACTTAAAGTGTAATTTTCCAAATATCTAAGGACTAAAATGGTACATTTTACAAAAGGCACATGTTTAATTTAATTATAAGTCTTATATTTATTAAATAATGAAGGAAATAAGAGAAAAAGAGAGAGAAAATTTGAAATCTTTAAGGAAAGAAAGAAGAAAGAAGGGAAAATCATCCGTTAAGGTAATTCTTTACCATTTTTCATGATGTTTTTCAAGATTTTCATAGAAAAAGTTTTAATTTTCAATCCTATATCATTTGATCTAAGTTTTAGCGTGAGAAAATGGAAGATTGAGTTTATGGAAGTAAAGGAAAGATTAAGGACTTTTGGGGTTTTCTTGATTAAAGTTGATTTTAAGGTAGAATAACATATATTTATTATGAATTAAGCTTTAGTTTGAATTATAATGATGTGAAATGACTTTTATGGTGAATAAGGAATTTGGCCAAGCATGGGTTCTTTACAAAAATGTAATTTAGTTGGTTAGATAATGGATAATGAAAGGAAATTTGTTAAAATTAATGATTTTAATAAGAAATATGAAAGAAAGAAAGCAATGAAAATATATGCTAATACATTCGCCTAAAGAGGGGTTTCCACGTAAGTGAAGGGTTTGATGTGGAATGAATTTGTATTAGTGTGAATTAAAATGAAAAATGATGATTTGAAGTGTTAGTAGTGAAGAAAATTCAAGTAAAACCAATGTTAATTAAGGTGGGAGCTTTCGGCTATTATGGGTTTTTATGGCATTTATCTTGTTTGATTATATATGATGATGGATATGTATTTTAATTATTCAAAATGTATGATATTTGATGAATAATGTGTAAATTTGAGGTGGATAGGATATTGGAGTAAATGGTTGTATATTATAGGATATTGCAGGAGTAAATGGTTGTATATTATGTTTTGATTTGAGATTTTATATTATATATTGTGCATTGTGTTGAAATGATGTTTTGGAGGAAGGGAATTATGTTTTTTGCAGGTAGATTGGTAGATTTGGAAGATGTGATTTTGGGATATCTAAATTACAGATGGAACTCTGTCAAAATTCCGTCAAAATTTTGCAATTTGGATAAGTAGTTAAATAAGATGAAAAAGAGGTGTAAGGATGATTTATATAGTGATTTACTTTAGTATAATGAATGAAAGTGGGAAGTGAATTATGGTTACTCTATAGTTTTTATTTATAATAGTTGAAAAAGTTAAGTTATAAAGCTTATTTTGATAACTTTGTCATATTCTATTACTACAGCTGAAGGTGATAAAAGAAGTGAAGTAGAGAAACAAAAAGAAGTGGAAGGAAATTCCATTTGAGGTGCATGCACAATAAACATATTATGTATTTACTTTTAAATGATTTTATTTAAAATATTTGTTTAATTGTTTATTTTTTTAATGATCGATTACAGAATTGGTATTTATGTCGCTTAAGGATTATTTAATATGAAAATGTGTTTTATTTGGATAATTGATTTATTAATTTATTCTATATGATATCACCTTACTTGATGTAGGATTTGATAAGATTTATTTTTGAAAAATAATTATATTTTATAACTAGTAACAAATGGATAACAGCAAGACAGATAGATGATGGTGACATATTCCTCATTTAGTCAGAGGTTGAGATATCTGGTCCCTCCCTAATGAGAGGTGTACACACTATAGTATATGATCACCTAGGGATGGGATTAAGACCCATCTCCCATCAGGGTTACAGTGATTCCTTGCCATAACTTGTGATCCAGGCATATGAGATTAGTCACCTTTGGGGTGGGATTGAGACCCATCTCGCATCTGGGTTACAAGTTTCTTGTAACTTATGATAGAGATAAAGGACATGATAGACGTGAATAATGATGTAATTATGATTGAGATTTTATGATTTAATCACATTTTTAATAAAATGTTTTAATTATTTTATATATTATTAGGTGTTATTTTACATGGTGATATTGTTTTTAATATGGTGTACAATCACTTTATTTCTCAAAAAAATGTTATCTTATTTCCTAATCTCTATTTATTTTATTCAATAGAAAAGGTATTTGATCTTGCTTTTAAAGATATTTGTTTCATATCATTATTTTATTTTTGTTTATTATGCACCATTGAGTTTATTCTTAGCGTTCACTTTATTGAACGTAAATCAAAGAAGTGATAGAGGTAAAGACTATGTGAGATTTACACCTGGCAAGTAGAAGCTATTAGAAGAGGACGTTCATGTAGTTATTTCAGTATGTATATCTATATTAAATATAATGTAAGTATGTAACCATGGTAATACCCAGAGACAAAGTATACTATTTACATATATATTATATTTTAAGTGACATATGCATGTTTTTAGATATGTTTGGGTTTTAAATGAATCATCACTTGAAGACTATTTAGTCAAGCAAGAATTTGGTTGGATTTAATGAAACTTCTTTTTGAAAGCTTTAATTTTAATGACAACAAAAGTTTTATACCTCTGCATATGGACAAAGGAGTTTTATACTACTTTTTAATTCTTATAGTCTAAATGAGATCAAAAATCAAATTTTAACATCTCTTGTAATATGTTTAGTAGTTTCCGGCATCGAAGTGGAATCTGTTAAGCATATTATAGGAGATTGTCGTGCCTTATAAGAGGGCTAAGGCATGATACATGCTAATGGGTCAATTGAACCAATTTTAGAACCATCCGATGGTGACTCCATCTTGTGACTCTTTTGAGTCTGTCTCATTCCTCAAGGTAGCCTCTTAAGAAGACTACATTTTAGCTCTAAGTGGACCCTAGGTCGATGCATCGCAAGCCTTGCTCTAGGTCACAGTGAAAGCCTCGCCCATAAGTATACACCATATCCTTTTCCATTTGAAATTAGTTTTATTTTTACTTTAGTATATATTAGTTTCCTTGCAAATATTTCTAGTATTCAAGAATCCAAATCTTATAATGAGGTTAGAAGTGGTCCTTATTAGATAAATGTGATCCAAAAGGAGCTTCAAGCTCTTATTTATAACAACACTTAGCATGTTACTGATGGGTGTATCATGTTAGATCCAATACATTTGAGGCCAAAATTAATTAAATGTAATTAATTTATGATAGATCCAATATATTTGGGTTACTGCCAAACATCAAATGTTACTGGAATAATCAAATCGGGTTGAAAAATAATTGAAAAATATGATTTTTAAAAAATTTTCCACAGAATATACCCGCTTATGTAGTGCTATGTACTACACATATAGCATGATGTATGGCACACATAGTGTTTCAATCTACAAGAAAATCAAATTTATTAGCATAAACATGATCTATAGACCAAATACAACAAGTTTAATGAAGACAATACATCATTTTGAGCACTAATTGGCCTCCGAATCATAAATTCAACAAGTAAATGTGCATTTAACTTGGATAATTAATTTTAATTCTAAAATCAATTAGATTTGAATAATATTTGATAGATCCAAAATACTAAGACTATAGAAGAGCCATTAAAGTTGCTGGAAACATTAGATCGGAAGAAAAAATTAGTGAAAACGGAAGCAAAAACTAGTTTTCTGAAAAATCAGAGACCTATGTGCACTACACATAGGTTGTGTGTAGCACACATAGGTACATATGTGGCACACATCACAAGAAAAATAAAAGGAAAATGAAGTTTTCAGTGAAAACTCGAGATCCTACTCTGATCTAGGCAGATCGGAGGTTGAAAATGGATTTCCACTCTGTGGATTTGCATCCAACTTGAATAAATTAATTTTAAGACTAAAATTAAGTTGATTTGAAGAATTTATGATAGATCCAGAACACTAGAGGCATGGAAAAGCCACTGATGAAGCTGGATTCATCAGATCGGGGAAGAAATTGAATGAAAATTGAAAAAAATATGCATTTTATGGAAATTTTTAGGGCTATATGCACCACATATAACCCTATATATGGGCTACACATAGGCTATGTGTGGCACACATAGGTGTATATGCGTAGCATATACCCTAGAAAATAGTGTCAGAATGAAGGATTTTTGTAAAAATGTAAGATCTAGCTCAAAATCTAAGGAGATCCAAGCTAGATTTGTATAGTTTTAATTATAAAATAGCATTGATAATCAAAAACAAACATGATTGAAGCCAATCAACACAAAATGAAGCCAAAAATTGAAGGATTTACACAAAAACCAGGAGAAAATAGAAGAAAAGTGAAGATTTACCTTATGACAGTAGGTTTTTCTTCAAGGTCTTACCTCCAAACATGATTAGGTTCCTAACTAGTGCTTGTTGGTCTCTAAAATCCTAAAAATTTAATTAATTAAGTGCTTAATTAATTTGAGAGTGAATTTTGGTAGAGTTTAGGCATTTTTAGCCAATTTCTGGACCAATTTTCATGAACCCTAGCTCTATATTTATAGAGGGAGGTGTGGAGGTCCAAAAAATGTAATTTTCCATGTGCAAATTGGGAATTTTTAGGCTATGTGCATAACACATAGCCTATGTGCGTAGCATGTAGTGCTACATAAGCAGCACACAGCCTTTTGCCCCATCGCGTGGGGCCTACTGAGGCCACATTGAGATGTGTGTCCCATGCCCAAGAAGCATCATTTTATGTTCTAAGACATTGTGTAATATGGCTCACATTAGATTGTCCCAAGAAGGCTTCCGACCAAATGTCTTTTTTGGCTATATGTGTAGCACATAGTGCTATATGCTACGCATATAGCATTTTACCCCTATGTGCGTTGCCTTGCACGAGGAAAATGTAACATGCACCATATGTCAAACAAGTATCATTTGACATATTAAGACATTGTGCTATGAAAAGGACCTCGGATTTGATCCAGAAAGTGAGCCCCACCAAACATCTTTTTTTTCCAAATAGTGCATGCATAGTTCTATGCACCCCATGTGTTCTATTCATGTATTTCACCTCGTATGGGTGAAGTGTAGCACGCTTCACATGTTAAATAAGCATTATTTGACATTCTAAGATGTTATGCTATGCAGAGCACATTAGATTTAGCATAAAAAGTAGGCCTAGCCAAACGTCTTTTTCCTATGCATAGTGCTATGCGCTACACATATAGCATTTTGATGTTATGCGCTCTGCCTTGCACGGGTGAAATGAGATGTTCTCCGTATGTTAGACAAGCATCATTTGACATATTAAGACGTTGTGCTATGAAAAGCACCCCGGATTTGGCCCAAAAAGTGGGCCCTACCAAAACATTTTTTCATCAAATAGTGCCATGTGCTAAGTGCATTCTGTTTATGTATTCTGCCTTATATAGGAAAAATGCAATGTGTTCTGCATGCCCGGAACACTCAAAAGAAGTTAAAGTGCATGTGTTCTGAGCCGAATCAATGAAAACCTAAGATTACGTACATAGATGAAAAGTCAGGGTCAATAGTGTGCCCCTTGATCAAGACTATTTTGAGGCGACACAAATGTAAGACTTCAAAATGAGACTTGATCATAACATGACTTTTCATCAAAAGTAAGAGAGGTACATGATCGATGCTCGCGTCGAGGTCTGATGCTCATGCTGAGGCTTGTGGAGTGTTTGTGTTGAGGCTTACAGCATGCTTGCATTGAGGCTTGTAGGTTGCTTGCATTAAGGCTCATAGAGTGCTTGTGCTGAGGCTTACAGAATGCTTGCGTTGATGCTTGCAACCCAATTCTGCCACTGGGAGCCCAGTGCTTGGGCTAAAGGTGATCAATGCTGATCTGGTGCTCATGCTAAGGCTTAAAACATAATTCAGCCATTGGGAGCACGATGGCTTTGCTACAAAGTGGAAATCATCTGTAATCAGCATTCATATGCCTACTGCTAGGATTTAGGAACCAAAGGTTTGGTTCTGTGATCTCTGCTGGATTAAGTGGTCAACTGTGGGACCTTAATGACCGTCTGTTTGGTCGATGCTCATGCCATTAAATAAATGTCAAATATCTCCAAAATGGCATTTGGGATCCTCTACTGGGTCTTTGACATTTTCTGGTTGATAGTTTTGACCAATAATAATCCCAATTTTATCATCAGGAGTCTGACGTTCAAGCTAAGCGATCAAGGCTGATCGATGGTCATTGCAAGACCGATGGCTTTATTGAGAGATAATCATCTAATGTTAGTGACCAAATGCCTACTGCTAGGGTTTAAGAATCAAAGGCTTGATTCAGTGATATTTGCTGGATCGAGTGGTTATTGCAGAACCAGAGGTGATCATCTACTGGGTCAAGGTGATCAACCATTATATTACTTCTTGCACCATTAAATAAGTGTCAGACATCTCCAAAGTCTGCATTTAGGATCCTCTTTCAGAATGTGACACTGTCTGGTCAACGGCTTGACCAAAAGTCAAAGGTCTGACTGATTCTGATCATCTGATGGATCAATTTCTTATCTGTACCAGACATGGAAAAGTAATTTGTTAGTGAAATTGGTATTGAAATGGTCTAGGAAAAATACCTAAATTTTTTAGTATCATTCTGCTGTATTCTGATTAATTTTTAAAATTTTTCAGACATACGGGTCGTGAAAATTAAGCCCGATAGAGCAAACGACCTCCAAAAATTTTGAAATTTTTACTAAAGGCCTAAATTTCCATTTGCATCTTCATGAGAGGGTGGCGCACATTAGCAAATCCTCACAAAGGCTGGCGTACATTAGCAAAAATTGCTATGTGCAATGCGTGTTCCACTATGTACTGCACATATACCATGAAAAATTTAAATTCCAAGGACTTGAATCAAAAAATCAATTTGTTTACCTCCTTAAAACTAATTTTCTTTCAATTCCTAAATCGAAAACTTAGCATTTTTCAGAAAATGGTCAGAATTAGGATGCAACTGACCCCCCGGGACCCAAAATCGGTCCCGAGCTACGCTCTAACCAAGTACACAACTTGTGATGCTTACTTTGGGGCTTGTTTTGGTGATCCAATTGCAAAAACCTTTATCATAGACTCCCATCAGTCCCGAGCTCCTTTCGTGAAGGTGAGTTTTTCGTGTTTTGGCTCAGTTTTTCAATTTTTTTCAAAAGTTGAGTTTAGGCTTGTTTTGATGTGTTTATGCCAATGTTAGGCTTGGATTAGGTGCTAGGCTATTTGTTTAGGTGATTCGATGAAAATTAGGTTTTTTGGAAATGGGTCTTGCTATGTGCGGTGCACATAGCTCTATGTGCGCCACACATAGGCTATGTATGGTGCACATAGGGTTATGTATTACATACATAGCAGTAGGAAATTGGTCAAAATAAGCATTTTTCAGCCATTTTTTTGAGAATTATGCATCTTTTTTATTCATAAGCATAAATAGGTTAATTTTAGGGCTGATAGAAGGAACTCTGAACCTCTGAAATACTGTCTGTATTTTGTAATTTAGTCTAAAAGGTAACTTGAATTTTGTAATTTGTAGAGGGAGGGAACAGTCATCGGTATTGGCAACATCCGAGGAATCGGTGAATGGTACTCCCAACTGTCTTGGGAGATATGTGTCAGAGTGGACCAGAGCTATTTCAGTCCATACATCTCTTATTTTACTGGTGCAGAAAAGAGATGTAATAGATTCATCATTACTGTAATGATCAAGCGGTGGATGGATTCGACTCATACCTTCCACTTGCTTGTGGGTGAGATTGCTATCACCGCGAGTATTTTTGCTAGAATTACTGGGTTGGAATGTATTGGGTTACCTGTTTAGTTTGATACCAGACTAACATCACCACGTTGGTCGTATGGCATGATCTTTGACCTGATAGGTATGTCTCCCAGTGTGAGAGGTGGACACAGTATATCATATGACTGTCTTCGGGAGGCAATGCTGGCACAGACACTTAGCAAGACCATCTCTGCAGATCAGTACAGCAGTAGCTTTCTGCTGTATGTACTATGATGTACTCTATTCAACAATAGTAGAAACAACATCCATATGTGTGTATTGTGGGCCCTTCATGACTTGGAGGCTATTGGGTGATTAGACTAGGGCAGTGCTGGTCTGGCCTATTTGATGCAAAGGTTAGATCTCTATAGTAGGCACTGTAGGGATCGCTTCATTGGTTCCTGGTAAGTTGTTAAGGTAAACAAAATTTTATCGATTCTAATACTGATGCTTAATTGAGTCTTTTGCTGACTGTGTGTATTGACCTTGCAGATCATGGCGTATGAGTTTAGGTTGTTGCCAGAGCTTAAGATCCCGCATGGGGTACCACTTGGCTTTCCACGTATGCAGGCATGGAGTGTACCACACCGGAGACCTAATTATACCATGGATGAGTTGAGAGATTATCTCAACGACTTGACCTGGGACAAGGTAAGAAATAATTTAATTAGCATTAAACTGTATTGAATTCATTTGAGAAATACCTAAGCAGGCATCTGATCTGTTATCATTATCAGAATAGGTGCGTCCTTATCCCTGGAGCAATATGTATCCAAGGCTGAAGTGCTTAACTAGCTCAGCGTAAAAGGATGAGCATCATATGCTATTGGAGAGTTTCGAGGGTAGACTCTTCTACTTGGGAGAGCATGTGATTGATTGGCAATTGGGACCAGAGAGCTATGTGTAGCCTGCTGCACTACCATGCATGATGTTCTGGGCATCTTGCATTGATACAGACCTTGAGATGATTACTGGGTTGACTGGTATCCTCGGGTAAGAGGACATACGTATGACAAGACTGGTTGCCTATACGAGACATCCTTCCCAGTGCCAGCAAGGGATGAAATAGAGTTTTATCCACCAAACACCACCCATGTGAGTACATGTATTTTTTTGTATTTTTCTGGCCTTGGTGGCCTTACATGTGTTTGACCTGTGCAGGTACCTTGAGATGCCATGGCTGATGCCCCAAGACTTCTAATGGGGTTGCATTGCTACCATACCTCTGAGATGCTAAGCATTCATGTGAGTACCTATATGCTTGTGTGTAATGGAAATGCATGGATGCATGACTTATATGCCTATATGCTTATGTTTGCAGATGAGTAGACATTTGGAGCAAGAGGAGCGAGATCACGATGCTCAGATGACTGAGTAGATGGGCAGAGAGATAGCTCAACTGACAGCGTGTTTGGAGCGCTACAACATTGAGGTCCTGGATAGTCCTAGTCTGGATGAAGACCAATCAGGCAATGATGGTGCTTAGAGAAGACATGATGTCTGATTCCCATATCCATGATGTTAGAACTCTATAGTTTCTGTATTAAAATATTAAAGTGGTGTGTTACAGTCTAGCATGTGGGCCTAGTACACTAGAGGTGTGGTGTACAAACTTTGAAAATAGCTAAAGGCTTGAACTTTGTATCTTTTGGATTTATTAGTGGAACCCAAAGTTACTTATTGCTATAAATATCTCATGTTTTATGCTTTACTGCTAAAACATAACTTATTTGCTCTTCTGTGCAAAAATTATATAAATAATGACTCAGTAATCATTGTTTGCTTTTCGTGCTCTCTCCCGTCATTGGGGCAACAATGAGTGAAACTGACTTGGCGAGATCGGACTCCAGTATTTGAAGACTTTCTAGCAAGTCACAATCAATAATGTTTTCTTACATGCTGCCATATAGTTCTAGGATCCAGCTGCCCATGTGTTCCGATTCAAACATGTAGAGCTATGTCTGATGTACAAGGAGTTTGCTGCTATTATTGGAGTTACCTGTGAAATATTGATGATGCTGGCAATACGCGCGCCAACCGGAGGAGTAGAACTGTACCTTATGAGGGCCTTTGACATCAACTTGACCATCGTGAGGTCCCTTTTGACTATAGAGGGTTCTGTAGATAATGCTACTATTTTTCAGCTGTGTAGCCAAAAATTCGTGGATGCCCCATCATGGATGAGGGTATCTGGATTTGGATTGCTAGCGCAATTCCTGTTTGTCGATCCATCTGGTCATGGAGATTTACTAATCGAGCCTATAGTGGATCAGATGATAGAGGGTCAGACCCCTTTTCCTATGATCGTAGCAAAGACATTCCTCGGACTAGGCGGAGTGAAGATGGGACTGTCTGGGTGCTTCAACGGTAGCCTGCTTCTATTGTATGTAAGTATTCTAAGCTGCATTTTCAGGTTTTCAACTTAGAAATATTCATGCCATTGCCTTAATTTTTGCATAAGTTTCCTTCTGGAAGGATTCTAACTCATCAGGCTATTAATTTTGCTTTGAATCCTAACTTTTGCCTGAACTGCCCCCTAATTTTTTTAGCTCAATGTGTTTTTAGCTCAATAAGGTTTTCAACTCAATGAGCTTTTTATTTAATTTTATTTTTTAGGTTTAGCTTCAAGAGAAGCTAAGAATTTTTGTATTGCCAGTGGGTGATTTATAAAGATACGTACCTCATAGCTATATACCGAGGGGCTTTTCCTTCAGTGAGGTAAAAGCACTGACATTCAACGGTTGGGTTGAGTGGATAGGAAGCCAAGCTAAGAGCAAGATCAGGTGGGCCTGCTCTTTGTGGCATATACAACACGTGACTATAAGGACTTACATAGAGTGTATCCCACTGCTAAGATTTAGGCTTATAGTTCTGCCAAAATCTATAGCCAGTATGGTCGTAGGCAGACTATCCCTCAACTGACAGAGTTTGAGGGAGGGCGGTTAGTGTCTCACTTCTTGAAGCATGTTGAGAAGACCTGGCCTTGCTGTAGGATCATGCTGTTGGGGATCTCGGGAGATGGATTTACTATAAATGAGGAGTATAAGTTATGGGTGTTGTGCCACTCCTGAATCCTATGCTGCAAGAAGTTGTTAAGTAACAAAATCGCATGTAATAAAGAAAAACAATGCTTTATATTTGAAATTTGTATTACTTATGGCTAAGTTTATGAACAAGCATTCCATTTGCATTAATGAGATTAAAACATTTACATGAAAAATGTAGAAATCAACATAGAGATTCTTCGATGCACATCAGACTTAACCCCTATCGTTGACCAGCCTCATGTGAGATTTTCTGATCAACTATTTTAATGCTCTCCTTTTGCTTTTAAGAGCTCCAACTTTTTAATGAGTTGTTCGAGTGGATTTTCAACTCATCGAGCATGCATTTTTCTTTTTGCCTTAACTTTTGCGTGAACTGCCTATGCAGGTTTTCAGCTCACCAAGCTTTTCCTTTTTATTTTGCTTTTCTTTTACCCTTTGCTCTATATAAAATACTTTTTTAGCTAGTCAAGGTTGACGAGCTCTAATATTCATTGCCTTCCAAATCTGAAATGCAGACATCACCTTTAGATAGGATCTTCTTGACTAGGAATGGGCATTCCTAGTTGGTCTGAACTTTCCATAAGGGTCACGGATGGCTAGTCTGACTTGCTTTAGAACCAGGTTGCCTTCCTGTATAGCAACATGCTTGACTTTTTTTGTTAAATGCATTTACCATGCGCTTCTTGTAAAGCTGTAAGTGATAAAGAGCTTTCAGCCGCTTCTCATCAATAGTAACCAATTGTTCGTACCTGGTCCTTTTCTACTCAGCTTCTGGTAACTGAGATTCCAGAATGATACAAAGTGATTTCAGCTCCACTTCAATTGGTAATATGGCTTCTGTCCCATAAACAAGAGAGTAGGGGGTAGCACCCATGGGACTCCTTACAGTGGTTTTGTAACCCCATAAAGTAAATGGCAAATGCCTGTGCCAATCTTTATAAGTTTTCACTGTCTTGGCTAAGATATACTTGATCATCTTGTTAGCCGCTTCGACTGCCCCGTTAGCTTGAGGGTGGTACGAAGAGGATCAGTTGTGCTCGATCCCATATCTTTCTAGTAATTCAACCAATTGGCCTTGGAACTGCACTCCATTATCAGATATTAAGTGATGTGGTATCCCATATTAGTATATGAGATTTTTCTCTATAAACTTGGCAACCTGCTTTACCCCTAGTTTACTATAGGATTCAGCTTTTACTCATTTAGAGAAGTAGTCAACAGCCACTAGTATGTACCGATGCCTGTTGGATCTGTTAGTATGAATCTTACCCATGATGTCAATTCCCCAAGATGAGAATGGCCAAGGCATTATCCAATCCTGTAATTTATGAATCCATTCATATGGGATCCACATACACCAGAGTGTACCGTTTCCATGACTAATTCAATCTCATTCCTCAATATGCATCAAAGTTGTAGACCATCCTATGTTCTTCTGTAAAGAACACCCTGATGCTAGGTAAAGTTGGCTACTAGTCTATGTAGTGCTAGCTTATCAGTCTTATTAGGTTTTTCGGGACAAGCACCGATTTTCAAAAAGTTCATGATATTTGCATACCATGGGATCTCATCTAGCTGGTCTAGTGCCATAACCTATTCTCTCTCATAGCAAGGAATCCTTGATTGCTCAATGAATATAGGCTAAACTTGACTCTGCGGTTGCTCACAAACTTAAGCCAGTGTGGCTAAAGCATCGACCATCTAATTCTCTTCACGCAGCATGTGAATAAATTGGCTTGTCTGGGAAGTCTAACTTAAAAATCTCAAAGTCATCCATTGGCCTGGACGCTAAGAATTTGGCAATCGCTCTACCTTCGATCACCTTGGTAGTTATGTACTGCACATCAAACTCTGATAATAGGATCAGCCACCTAAAGAGTTTCCCTACCAGTGAAGGAGCTGCATACAAGTACTTCATAGGGTTAACCTTAGAGATTACCTGAACTTGGTATGACTGGAAGTAATGTCTAAGTTTCATGGTGACCCAGACCATAGCCATACATAGCTTCTCAATAGTGTTGTACTTACATTCTATTGGCAACAGCTTCTTACTCAAGTAGTAGATAGCATGCTTGACTCCGACATCATTCTCTTGAGCCACTATAGTACCCACAGACTCCTCTTCTAAGGCTAGATAGAGTAGTAATGGTTTTCCCAACCGAGGTGGTTGCAGGATCGGTAGGTTGGAAAGGTAATACTTCACCCTCTCAAATGCAAACTGGCAATTCTCATCCTAAACCATAGGCTAATTCTTCCTCAAAAGCTTGAAGATAGGCTCACACATGGTAGTGAGCTTTGTGATGAATCTACTGAGGTACTGAAGCTATCCCTAGAATCCACTAACTTTGATCTTAGTTCTAGGGATAAGCATCTCCATGATTGACTTTGACTTATCAAGATCCACTTCAATACCCCTCTGATTGACAATGTGACCCAACAGCTTGCTGGATGTCACTCTAAATGTGCATTTCTTTGGGTTTAGCCTGAGTCTATATTTCTCAACGCGTGTGAGAAATCTATCAAGAGTAGCTGGATGCTCTTCTCTGATGGGAGACTTCACCATCATATCATCCACATAGACTTCGACCTCCTTGTGGATCAAATCATGCAACAAGGTTATTACAGCTCTTTGGTAGGTAGCACTTGTGTTTTTTAAGCCAAAGGGCATGACCTTGTAGCAATAAGCCCCCCATTCTATGATGAAAGCTATCTTCACCTTATCTGTAATTACCATCAGGATCTAGTTGTACCCTGAAAATCCATCAGCAAAGGAATACATAGCACTAGCAACTACACTATCAATTAGTACATCAATATGAGGTAAAGGGAAGTCATCCTTTAGGCATGTTTTGTTCATATTCCTATAGTCTATACAGACTCTGACCCTACCATCTTTCTTAGGAACCAGAACCACATTGGCCAACCATTCTGGGTAGTCGACCACTTCAAGGAATTTGGCATCCAACTACTTTTGGACATCTTCCTTGACCTTTTGAGCCTACTCTGGTTGGAGGCATTGTAGTTTCTGCTTAACTGGCTTGAACCCGGGCTTGGTCAAAATTCTATGTTTTACAATGGATCTATCAACACATGACATGTCTTCATAGCCTAGAGTAAAGGCTTTTATATGCTTTTTCAATGCGCTGATTATTTATGTTCTCTCTTCAGAGGTCAAGTTTGATGCAATCTTGAGTAGACATGGCTTGTCATATGTGTTAATGTTAACATTTTCAATGCATGATGCGTTAATGTCAAAAATGCTCATGTAATGCTCACGTTCATGCATAATGCCATCAAAATACACATCGTAAACATAAGCAAAGTTGTTCTTCATTGCATTATATTTAGATGGAATTACATCATCATCAAATAAAATAAAAATTGGGACATCAGTATCCTCATACAATAGCTCCTCAAAGGTGCTATCCACCAGAGTAGTAATATCTTCATAGACCTTTGGTAGCAACAGGTCCTCCACATCCAAGTTCTGCAGCTTGGCCCCCAGTGCAGCGACTGTAGTGATTTCTAGCTCTAGGCCATCAGTGGTGAGATAAGCAACATCACTAAAGATATGAAAAACATCATCAAAGCTAATGGTGGAGGAAGTAGCAGTAGCTTTCTTGGCTACTATCAGGGCTGACAGATCATAGACATCATCAAAGATGATGATGGAACCAACTATGACAGATCATAGACACCTCCTAGGGGATGGAACCATAGTCGGCCCAATAGTAAAGCAAATGACACCAAAATATCAAGAGCTATAAACTCCACCACTAATTTGATCGGCCCGACAGTGACAGTGGTAGTGAAGGTACCAGTAACCTCCCTTTTAGACTCATCATATGCTCTAATGATAGTCTTGCATGGCTTCAAGTTTGAAAGCAGAACCTCAAGTTTGGGCAACACCTTAAGAGGGCAAACGTTGATGTCGAAATTATCATCCACTATGATATAGGGAGTGGAGAAGTTCATGATGTGCACCCTAATGAAGAGTACGTTATTGTGATGAATACTCTCGGCCTGTAGATTTGCGTCAGAGAAGGTGATCATGCTGGATGATAACTTCCAATTTACTAACTGACTCTTCATACTGTAAGTAGAGGCAGATGGAGAGATTCTCATGTTAGAGAGTGCTTCGGCAATAGCTCGTCGATGTTGTCGGGAGGATAGCACCAAGTCCTAAATGCTGATATTAGCCTGTGTCTTCTTCAGCTACTTGATGATAACATTATCAACCTGAGCAACTTGATTAGCTGGTTATGGAGCTGGAAGATTGCTTGGACTAGCCTCATCCCTTATGGATCTAACCTTGGTCAGCTTTTAAAGAGCTTCTGGCCTCTTCCCAATGTCAGGAGGAGTGAACACCTTACCACTACGAGTTATGTTGCAGACTCGAGAGGACATCTTATTAGCACCTAACCCTTTATGCTGCTTGGGCAATTTAAGTGCTTGCTTAGCTGCCTAGGAAGTCTCGACCGACTTACCTTTCTTAGAAGCTTACTTCTCTAATGGTTCAGATTTAGAGGCATCTTGAGTAACTACAAACTCATCCTCTGAACTACCGTACCATATGTCAATGGCACTAATATCAAATCAACCACCTAGTTGGAAGGTAATGGTAGGTAGTTTAGGAACCTCCTCACTGCCGAAAGGAGAAAAGGAGTTAAGAACCAAGGATTCTGAAAACCTTGATTGGAGCATGTATGTGCGGTTGGATATATGGTGGTTAGGCAAAGAGTTTATCTTGGTTGATGGCTTGGATTTCTCAGGGTCTTCAATTTTACTAGAGTCAATGAGGTTCTGAATGACCAATCTAAGAGAGTGACTGTCATCAGTGTTGTGACCATGATGCTGATGATAATGGTAGTAGGTTTTAGTATCTACTGAGACTGGGGGTGGTGTTTTAAAGTTTGGCTCAAGTGGCTTGATGAGCTTGGCTTTGAGGAGATGCCTGAAAACCTTGGAAAGTAGCATTCCAAGATCTTAGAACCTTTGGGATATGGTAGTGTTTTGAAGTATGGGATTTAGTGTTTGCAGGGCATTGACGTAGTGAGGTTTTTACTGTGTTTAGGTGTAAGTGGGGGTTTTGGGTTTCATGAAGGAAGGCTCCTTTTTCTCACCCTCGGTTTGTTCTATCTATTGGCCAACAGAGTAGATGTCCTCAAAGCTATGGAAAGTTTGATACTTCAGCTTATCCTGGTAGAGTGGCAGTGACCCCATAATAAGCTTGTTGATCATGTCAGATTTAGATGGCTTCTATCTGACCAATGCTGCTTTGTCCATCCAGCGACTGAAATAATCCATGAAAGACTCATTGGTTTTCTACTTAACCATTTCCAAATCCACCAAAGTTACATCAAATTGGGACTTGAACCCATACTATTTACAGAAGGTAGTACAAAGAGGCTTCCACTCGACCGTGGTCACCTTATTTAGACTATAATACCATGCTAGCGCTAGTCCCTCCAGTAAGATGAAGAAGAGTCAAACTATTTGATCATCCAACAGGTCTATAGTGCTCATCATCATAGTGTAGGTCTTCAGATGATTCTTTGGGTCCCAAACTCCGCTGTACTTGGGAACATCAGGGAGCTTGAACTTGGCTGGCAGCCCCTTGATTGCTCAAACTGAGAACTCATCAAAGTCTAGATCAGACCCCATGCTTTTGGTCTTCATGATAGACTATAGTTGTTCTATCTTTTACTCCAAAATAGTGGTCTCAGATTTTCAAATATCATGAATATGGAGTGAGATATCATCATCAGTCTCTATGTTATACATGTTGATGCCTTTCCCCTTTCCTTGATAGAAGCTGGTGGGGTGATGAAGTCACCAGAACTGAGAGCCTCCCAGATTTACTGTTTCAGGCGGGTCTTAAAGTCATCATTCAAGAGCTTGGCCATAGACTGATCAATGAGCTTCTGAACTGCAATAAGCGTAGCCTTATCTAGTATCAAGGCAGGAGGATCAGATGATGATGTAACATTTCTGGCATGTTAAGAGTCTGACATGGGCTATACATGACAGAAAGAGTTAGCATGTCTTGGTTTGCGTAGTGATTAAGCAGTGGAAGAAATTTTAAATTTTCATTTTAAAATAACAAACCAAAAGATGATCTTTGCATCAAAACACAGAGAAAACAGTTTAGAGATTAGAAGCGACAGTTTGATAGTAACTCTTAAATTCAATACAGATGTCCTTCGTTCTTTATCTCTATAGCGTTTATGGTTGTAGCAAACTAAAAACCACCAAAATAGGCAGCCTCTAATAGTATCCACACAAAATAAGGATGTCCAAGCAAGCAACCAATTGCTTCTATCTCCTTTCCTGTGAACTAGCAAAGAAAAAGAAGAAAACCTTATGGAATTTTTGACTTCCTCATAATTCCTCTTATGAAGGCCGAATTCTTCTTCAGCAGAAGAGTCTAGGTTTCGGCCAAAGGAAGATCAGATGTGTGGCTTGACCTAATTTTGGTTATAACAACATATTTATATTCCAAAATTAGGTTAAGCTGAAACCCTTTAAGCTTAAGTCAGGCCTGGGCCCGTCTGTGACTAATATGGCCTGTGACTGTCACTTGCCATATTGTAGCCCAACCCAATGGCCTAACTTAAAACTTATGGACTTCTAAACATTAAATGTTAAGTC
>CANYBF012926174.1:0-17080 GCA_948192965.1 Dalechampia spathulata | reverse complement strand
ATGAATTATTTTTTTAATTTGTATAGAAGAGTAAGCAATAACATTTTTAATATTTTTATCAAAAGTATGTTTTATTTTTACTGACTCAGAATCCTCAAGTATACTTAGATAGTATTCTTGAGGTTTTGTTAAATCCTTTGGAGTAAAATACCAATTTTCAGGATAATACTTTTTTAAAACTTCCTAAGAATTAACATTGTTAAAACCGTCTTCAATTTATATTTCAAAATCAAAATCAGTTTTATTTACACATTTAGAATAATTTGTAAAAGTATAATAGCCAGTTTAAATTTTTGGCAAATCTACAGCCTTCAACGGATTTGATGAATCTTTACTATCTATCGTTTGAGATAGACTAGCCGTACCTATAGCGGGTACGATCGCTTTAGTTTCAGAGATTTTACCTGAATCCTCTGCTGAAGAGGATGTCATATTCTGAAGGGCTTTTACTATTTTTGGAGACTGAGATAGCTCAGCAATCCATTTTTTAAGGTATAAGGCTTTAGGGTTTTCTTCTGTGGTTTTAATGGGTTTTACTATATCTTCAGAATGGTCTGAAAGGGCTTTAGTAGAAGAAGAACTGGATTTTACTACCTCTTTTCCTTTATTTTTCTTTCGTCTTGTCATTCTGTAGAAATTCACGAGTAAGAAAATCAGGAATACTGTTATTTTTTCCTTTTATAAATTCAATTTCAAAATCAAATATAATTAAAATAGCTTACCATCTTGCAAATATTTGTTTTGAAGCTAAATTTTTTACATTTTTTTCTAAAACATCTTTGGCAGATTTATAATCAATTCTTATTAAAAACTTTTTATTTAATAAATCTGACTGAAATTTATTAATACAAATTACTATACTTAAAATCTCTTTTTTAATGGTAGAATAATTTAATTGAGCTTGATTCCAATAACCAGATGTAAATTGTATAATACATTTTTTATTATCAACTTTTTGCTTTAATATGCCACCATAACCAATATCAGAGGCGTCTGTTTCTACAATTTTAAAAGTATTAGGATTAAGGAGATAAAGATAAGGAATTTCTTTTACCAAAGATTTTATATATTTTACTATATCTGTATGCTTATTAGTCAAAGAAACCGTATTTTTTCTTAGCCTGTTGTGCAATGATTTTATTATTCTGTTTAAATTTGGATAAAAATCAATTACATAATTTAAACATCCAAGAAATCTTTGAAGTTGAACTTTATTGATTATTATATCAGGAAATTTTTCCCCAAACGCCAAAGTCCTTTCAATTGGTTGGATAATTCCTTATTCTATATAATGTCCAAGAAATTTGATTTTAGTTTTAAATAAATCTATTTTAGTTTTACTTAATGCTAATCCATTTTTTCTTACAATCATACAAAATGTTTTTAAATGTTTGAAATGGTCTTCCATAGTTTGACTAAAAATTAAAACATCATCAATATATATTATGCAAAATTTTGAATATGGATTAAATATATCGTTCATTATTCTTTAAAATTCTGAGGGAGCATTTTTTAAACCAAACGGCATGACGTTCCACTCATACTGTCCAAACGGTACTGTAAATGCAATTTTATAACGGTCTTTAGGATGAATTTGAATTTGTCAATAACCTGATTTCATGTCAAATTTACTGAAAATATTTGCATTAAAAAGTCTATTTAATAAATCTTTTTTATTTAGAATTGGATATCTTATCCATTTTAATGCCACATTTAATGGTTCATAATTAATTACCAATCATGGTGTTCCTCTTTCAATTTTTGCACTTTTATTTACATAAAATGCTGCATATGATCATAGACTTATTGATTTACTAATTAATTTTTTATCTTCTAAATCTTTAATTTCTTTTTTACAATATTCTATTAATTCAGGATTCATTTGAATAGGTCTCGCTTTAATAGTTATAGATTTTCCATTAAAATTATTTTCATAAGGCAAATATACTATATCTTGTTTTCTATTCTAAAAAGTATTAGGATGATCTGCAAATAATTTATTTTCCATTTGAATTTTTAATTGATTAATTTTATTTTTTTATGAAATCACTGTTAAGTTGACTATTAATTTTATTTAAATGAATATTATTTTTTAAATTATTTATCTGCTCATTTTTTGAGTTTATTAATGCATTTATTTCTAACTGTTGGATTGAATAGGCTTTTAACAAATTTAAATTCTTAGTTTTAGGCTTTTCTATAAAATCTATCTTTACTATTTATTTCTTATTTTAAATTTTATATATCCATCTTTTACTGAATATGGAGTTATTAAATTAATAAATGGAGTTCCTATAATTGCCATATGATTTATTTGTTGTGATAACATAAAAATAGTTTTTATTTCTAAATTTTGATCTATAATTGAAGCATCAGTTTTTCCTAATATTTTTAAATTTGTTTTATTTCCTGTTGACAATTTTTCTTCAGTTTCTTTCCAAAATCTTTTAGGTACCAAACTTAGCTTTTAAACAATTTAAATCTGCACCAGTATCAAATAATGCTATAGTTTCAGTTATAAAATCTTCTAAGAATTTTAAGGTTAATTTTATCAAATATTTTTGAGAAGTTATTTCTTGTAATAAGAATATACAATTTTCTGTTACTTCTTCTTTATTTATTTGATTTATATTAGATATATTTTCTTCATTTTCTTCTTCTTCAAAAGATTTAGAAGATGTTTCTAATTGCTTTTCTAATATTTTAATTTTTTGAGCATCCTTTTTTACTTGTTCTTTTAATTCCCTTATTTCAATTTTTATTTCTTTTATTTCCTGTTGTAAACTAGTTACTGTTGGTCTTGATTGTACATTTTTATTTTTATTTAATATCGTAGTTAATCATAAGTTTGGGTTTTATTAGGATTAATTTCTTTAATTTTTTCCGATTCTTCAAAACTTTTAAGTAATTTTTTAAGAAATTTTTCTTTAACATTTATATCATCAATATAGTTTATTAATTCTAACATAGAATTTTGTTCTTTAGTTAATATATTTATTGATTTTTCTGAAGAACTTGTTTGTAATTCATCAACTTGGTTATCACTTTTACTTACTGAAAATTCAAATTTTGTAATTATATATAATTCCTGAATTTTACTTATTACTTCATCATCTAAATTTAATTCATTTAATTTCTTATTAAATCTATAGAATTTTATTGTATGTCCCTTTTGTCCGCAATTATAATAGGTTAATTCTTTATAAGATTTTTTACTAATCTGTAGTTTAAATACTTATCTATTATATTTTTTTATAGAGTTTTTTATAATTTCTTTTCTTATTATAATATTCTTCTTTATTATCTAACTTTTTATATTTCTTTTTGTAATAATGTTTCTTTTTATATTTCTTATAAGATTTTATTATTGAACATTTTCCATTACACTCTTTAGTTTTTAAATTTATACCATAATCAAATTGCTTACAAAATGATCCCAATTCTTGTTTAGTTTTAAGCATTTCATATTTTAAAGTTTTTTGTAATTTTATATCTTGACATAATTATAAACTTTTTTATGAATTATATTTATTAATTGACCATAAGTTAATTTATCATATGGGTTTGGATTACCAAATTGTTGCTTTATATTATTCCTTATCAAATTAAAAGTTTAATTTCACGTATTTAGTTTATATTTCTTAACAATAATTTTAAACAGGAGATAATTAAAAGAAATAACGTTTCTTTTAAAAAAATTTATGAAAAAAATTTATGATTTTCAAGTTATTTTAAATATAATAAGTCTTTAATAAACTTATATTAATATTTTCTTCGTCTTGCATTAAACCTTTAAATATGAAAATCATAATTTTTTTTATAAATATTACATTCAAAAATCCATAACTTGAAAAATTGTAATACATAATTTATGTAATTAATGAAAATTAATTAATTATAAATGTAAATTTTAATGTGAAGGGACAAGCAACCAAGTTCTCTCCTGTAGGCAAGGCATGTGCTACGCCTTCCAACGTCATGGCCTCTCCCACCAATCATGCTTGTAAATTTAATTAAAAATAATAATCATAATTCAATTAATTATTTTTTTAACTTCTATTTGGAATATTTATATTATTCATTTTTAAAAATTTTCAAAATCAAATCATAAATGGATGATTTTGTATAAAAAATAGATTTTTTAAATATATATATATATATATATATAATATCTATAATTTCTGAATTTAACAAATTTTTTCATTTTAACTTATTTTATTTTAATACATCAACTTATTTATTTATATATTTTTGAATATTTATTATTGTTAATTTATTTTTATTTAAGATGCATATAATATACATGCTATTTTTAATTATTTTAAAAATAAATTTGTTATTTTTGATAAAAAATAAATATACATGATAAGTAAAATTAAAATGTTTAAATGGTAAAAATTAAAATTCATAAAATGAATTGAAAAATTATAATAAATTCAGGTATTAAAATATAAAAAAAGTTGAGATATTAAAATGAAAAAAATTGAAATAAAATGATCAAAATAAAAAATATATATCAAATTTAGGAAACTACAAATACATTATGTTAAAAGTATATTTATTTTTTAGATTATTATGCAGTAAAGTTTAAATATTTCCTACAAAGGAAATAACAAACATTTATACATATATTGATAAAAAGTAGAAAATATTGGGGATATGAACTATATATAGACAAAAAAAATCATAAATAAAATTATTTTTTAATTAAAAATTTTAAATTCAATTCCTAAATATATTGAAAATATCATATAATAAAAATTTTAGTACTTGAATAAGAAATTCAAAGTCTAAAAATAAATAAAAAATTACCATAAATTGTATTAAATTTATTAAAAATGTTCCCTCTGGAGCTATGATTTGTGAATCACATGCACTAATGATGAATTATTATGCCATGATTGATTATATCATGTGTGTTGATATCTTAAATGGAAACAACTTTTTAGATTCATTTTCCATTTCTGTAATTAAATATATTTTCTTCATTAATTTTATTTGATATCTTTTAATATTTTAAAATTTATCTCATTATTAATTATTATGATTCGGTTTGAATAAAATTTTATTATAATCATAAAATTAAAAAATTTTAATTCTGAAATTAGATATATAATTTTAGTGAAATTATATAGATTTAGTTGGAATCAATTAATGTGAAATTATATGCTATACATTTTAATTATTAATTGTAGGAATTGAGTCGAAAAACTCTTGAAATTTATTAAAATAATACTTAATTTTTTAGATGAATGATTATAAAAAATTGTTGTTCATTTTTCAAATTTATCTTCAACTTTTTAATCAAATTTACTTTGAATTATATTTTCTTTCATATTTTTTACTGATAAATATTTTTATTTATTAAGAATCATAAATATTTCATTTTCATATCATATTATCTCTATTAATATGATGAAATAAGGCATGCAGGATATAGTGTAAGAACATTATACACATACGTAATAATCATAATATAAATTATATTATTCATGATAAACTTGATGCAAAGAAGGGTACAAAATAAATTTGAAAAAATCATGAAATTTTAAATTTTTTTAAAATTGAAAACAAAAAAAAAAGGATTTATTAGATAATGATGCTATTATTTTTGTAGAATGATGAGTGAGATGGTAGATAGAGACAAATTTATAGTTTATCTCATGACATTGTAATATAAACCCTTGTCAACTTTTTATTTTTTAATTATATTTTATTAATTTAATATAAAATAATTGAGTTTTGTAAGTCAAATGTGAATTGGAGCCATCAATTAAAGTAATTGAATAATTTAATATTCCAAAAATAATAGTCCAATTAGTTACATGAAGGGCAAGTGTGCTTGCAAGCTCATCATGCACGCTATCCATTATTAACACCAACTGAAATATTCAAACAAATGCTTCATATTTGTCAACAAACCAAAAAAATTGGTATTTTTTTAATATTTGAAGTCAATATATATATATATATATATATAATATTTTCAAAATTTATATAATCTCACTTATAATTGATTTATTGAATACCATAAATCATTTAATCCAAATATTTAATATGTTAGATAATATCTATGAATAATTTATATTTAATATATTTCGTATATGAATATTTATTTGGATTTGAAATATGAATATGCATAAGACTATATTTATCTTGTGTTAAATTTAATTAATTAATAATTAAAATTTTCACGAATAAAATTCTAGATGACTATGCACTTATCTTTCTTATTATAGTGTTACAAAAAGCTAGAATTCTACATCTAGATCATAGAAATTCTTATACCATATCAATAAATCATTCAATCTAAAAGTTTAACCTGGTAGATAAATTTCATTAATGATTTAAATCTAATAATTTTTAAAAAAATTAATAAATTAAATTTAATATGACATATTTTATAAATTATATATAAATTGAGATAAATCAATTCATAATGTGATATGATTCTTATTGATATTGAATTAACATATTGTATTAAAAATTATCTATATTATTGATGGCAATATAATATTATTAATAAAATTTATATATACATACTAATAAATGCAAAATATGAGTAGGGTTGAGCATTAGAACTAACAATTCATGTTGATTTTAAAATAATTATAGTATATGTTATGGATAAAAATAGAAATTAGTAAAAAAGATTTACTCAGCTAAAATTTAATTATAATTATTGATGTTAATTAATTTGATATTGAAAGCGAATAAGAGCTTCATGCCTACAAATTTTGGATTAAATTATTATTTATGTCATAATACATATTTTTAGACCAACAAATCAATAATTCAATTTAAAAAAGATCAATAAGTAATTATTATATAATTATTTATGGAGTCAAAAATAAATTATAACCATTTATATAAAATTGAATTAATTGAATTTTTTAAAATATTTAAATCACTTAATTTTTATTTTAAAATTTTGGTCAACTTTACAACTTTCAATGGTCAACTAGTCACAACAATCTCAACTTAATCCTTACATCACCCATCATGTTTTTTAAGTTAAAACACATGTTTGAATTGATTTATTTGGAAATTAATTTTTTTTAAAAAAATGAGATTTAATTAAAATTAGTTTAATTTAATTTTTTAATCCTTTTCGAATATTTCAGTAATTAAATCAAAACCTTTTTTTTTTAAATTTATAAATTTTATGAATATATTATTTGTTAGAATAAAGTTTTTAGACATGCTTGAATTATAAGAATGTTATATATAAAATAATATTCGAGAGAATCCAACGGTCAGGAAGCGACCGCTGCTGGTTGCTATCTTCCTCTGCATTTAGATATCAACCATCGGAAATAATTATCCAGCTTATTATAAATATTAAATATTATTATTTCTTGATTACTGCAATTACATCACATAAAAATTGAAGTCAAACCATCTATGTAATATGTGTGTGTGTATATATATATATATAAAAAGTAATTACGGGAATTATATGGAACATGCCGGTGCATGTGCCGCCTCTTCTACTTCTTCGCCAGTCATGGTGAATCTTCCATACAAGGTTTTTTTTTTTTTTATATAAATATTAATTTAAAAGGAAAATTTTTAAAAATGAATTTAATTAATATTTTAATAAATATTTACTTTGAATTCTTTTTCTTATTCTTATTTTGTAGGCAAAATACCAATATTAATTTTAATAATATTAGATGCATAATAGTTTTATTTTTTCATTCTTGTAAAAAAGTACAAATTATTTATCAAATTAAGTCTACAAAGAGGCGTCAACAAGAAATCCCTTGGGCAATACAAAACACCCACATATGCTGGAAGTGTATATATATATATATTACTAATATTTATTCATTTACTAAAAATGTAAATTAAATATTAAATTGTTAAAAAAAACTCAATATTATTTAAGGAACCTTATAAAATTATATACATATTATTGCAGGTGATGTGCCCTCCACTAAAGGGCACAAGTAATTACAGAGTTAGAAATAAAAATTAAAAAAAAATAATGAATCATTTTACAAAATAAATATTTTGAAAATAAAAAAATACTATTTAATTAATAAATTCATTTTGTTAATGTTGATGAATTATAACAAAAATAATTTAATAAGTTATTTTTTATTGTTGATATTTTTAAAACTAGAGAAAAGGGATAACGAAAATACGCTAATTAATATGAGATTAAGAACAAATTAATTCCCTTAATGGTTAATCTCGATTAAAAAGAACCAAAATAAAATAAATTTTACCCACCATTCATTTGATGCCATTATCTGTCGGTAATCTGATGTTACGTCTGATATTATTTTTTTGCTAATTTCATTTATTATTAGAATTATTGTTTAGAATGAGCTTTTCTTAAAGGCTTTTATAATATTTTTAAAAAATTATTTGAAATGATTAATGGGATTGACGGATTTATCCTTGAAGTTTCCGATTAACACTTAAGCTGTAAATTTGTATGTGTTTAATTATTTAATTAATTAGTTATTATTGTGTCCGGAAACGATTCGATGGATAACCGTGAGAGTGAAAAACAATAAAAAGAGGCGGCACTTGAGGTGGGCTTTCAACGGCAGGAGCCAACAACGCAGTGTACAAGTTTGCATAAACTACCCTCCCCCAGCTCACCTTCTTCCTATTACACCATCCAAGCTTCCCTATATCTTCATTTCCCTTTCCACCATTTATCCTTATATATATATTTATATATTTATATATTCCTTCTCTTCTTCATCAAATCATCCCTATTCCTTTATAACTGCACTCTCTTTTCCCTTCTTTCTTCCTTTCTTGGGATATACAATCTCTCCTTCAATGCCCTCTTAATCTTCTTCTTCTTCTTCACAAGAAAAACAAACATCTTAATCTTTTTTAGTATTTATTTATATATTTATATAAAAAGATCATCATGGCCAAGTCCATCAGTCTTGAAGAGATCAAGAATGAAACTGTTGATCTGGTATTCTTTCTTCTTTCCTTCTTTTCTTCATGCATACATACATATATATACACTACGTCATATATATTTGATTCTTTAATGAATTATTTGGAAACCATACATGGGTTCTTAGTATGTTTCTTGTTCTTGGAATGTTTCCTTTTCTGCCTTCTTTTACTGCTCAAATGACTCTTATGGATTCCATTCTCATTGATGTGTTTACAAATCTTTGAGTCTGGTTATGAAATGATGGATTCGAAAGTGAGAAACTGTCTTTAAACCCAAAAATACTATTTTCTTTTTCAGTTTTCTCTTTGACCAAACATGCCATTAACTGTGGTTTCTATGTATGGAATAACTATTTAATTGATCTTCTGAAAAAAGAGGTTCTTTACATGTGAATGAATTGCAGACAAGAAAAAGAAATTTTCCAATATCATTTATTTATTTATTATTTATTATATATTATTTATTCTTTAACAAGCAGTAAAACCTAAGTTATATGCTACTATAATTAATTTATAAAATTTTAATATACTTAGAATTTAAATAAATTAAAATTAACTAAAATAATAACAAATCAATTATTTATAAATGATTTTTTATTATATAGTAATTCTCTATGCTAAATAAAGAAAATATCTAGAAATGATACAGAAAAGGCAACCCTTTTTTTTCATATTTTTAATATTTTCATTCTATTAATAGTCTATTATTAACTGTCCAATTTTTTGTTAATTTAGAATTTAATAAATGAAAAGTGAACTTCTTTTAATATTAAAAAATAAAAAATTACATTCGGTTAATGAATTTTATGTGTTTTTAACTTTTTTTTATGATTATTTTAATTATTTGGTATAATTCCGTAATACTTTAGCAATTTTTTTTATAAAGAAATCATTTTTAATTTTTTTATTAATATTAAAAAAATCTCACTACTTTTATTTTTGAATTTAACGATAAACTTATTTATCTTTTATTTATATTTAATTAAATTATTTTTATATGAGGTAGCATAGTTATTGTTAATATGAATATAATTATATTTATTAATTTTAACGTTAATAATTTTAAATATGGCTTAATTTGGATATATATATATATATATATATATATATATATATATATATATTATGGAAATAGGGATTTATTTAAACAATTTTCGTATATTAAAAGCTTAGTAATTTTAATAATTCAATAAATAATAGAATATGAAATTGGCTGGGTAGATCTTTGGCCAACTGGCATAAATCTGCCCCGTCGATGAGCATTGTAATGTCCATACATTTAATATGTTAATAATTTAATAATCAATAGGCTCCCTAATCATAAAAATTTAAAAATTAATATAAGTTTTAATTATGGGTGTAATAATGCATTTATAAATATATTTCTTTTTTATAACTTATTATGAAAATTTTATTATTAAATAATTAATTAATTACAATATAATTAAGATATGAGATTTATGATAGGATACATGTTGAGAATGGTAATTTTTTTTCAAACAAAAAAAATAATCTCAACCTTCTAAGCGCGTGAATACACGTTTCAATTACACGAGTGATGGTACGTGTTCTGTTGCTATGATCCGCCACTCTGTCTCATGTTGTGTGCGAGTCAACGCCTTGCATCATCAAACTTGTGACAACTCGGCTGAGTTGGCCTCTGAGTTTAAGTCAGACATTTATGCTAAATCGGTTAATCTTTTATTTATTATTATTTTTATTTATTTGATAATATTAAGATAACATGAAATAAGGTTTATAGGATAATTTAGTTGATTATTGGGCGTGTTAAAATAAGAAAAATTTAATAATATTGAGGAGAAATTATCCTGTTGTATGGTTCATGAATTAATACGAATATGATAGCTTAATAATGGTGTTGTATGTAGGAAAAAATTCCCATCGATGAGGTGTTCGAGCAACTGAAATGTACCAAGGAAGGTTTAAGTTCAGAGGAAGGAGCCAACAGGCTTCAAATCTTTGGACCCAACAAGCTAGAGGAGAAAAAGGTTATTTATTGTTGTTTTCAGCTTTATTAACCGACTCAAGTTGTGAAATTGCCATCAATCATGTACTGAGATATTCTTTTTATGGATTTGATTATTGACAGGAAAGCAAAATTCTCAAGTTTCTGGGCTTCATGTGGAATCCATTATCATGGGTCATGGAATCTGCAGCCATTATGGCAATTGCCTTGGCAAATGGTAGTGGAAAGCCCCCAGATTGGCAAGACTTTGTTGGTATTGTTTGCTTGCTTGTCATCAACTCTACCATCAGTTTCATTGAAGAAAACAATGCTGGCAATGCTGCTGCTGCCCTTATGGCTGGTCTGGCTCCTAAAACCAAGGTAATTTGGTGATGGATTATGCCATCAAACAAGTTTGATTGTCTTCTGGAAACTATAGTTTTGACAGGTTTTTTATTTGGTGACATGTATGTATATAGGTTCTCAGGGATGGGAAATGGTCTGAGGAGGAGGCAGCAATCCTGGTTCCAGGAGATATCATTAGTGTCAAATTGGGTGATATCATCCCTGCTGATGCTCGTCTTCTCGATGGGGATCCTTTAAAGGTTGATCAATCTGCCTTGACAGGAGAATCTCTTCCAGTGACTAAGCATCCTGGTGATGAAATTTTTTCCGGTTCCACTTGTAAACAAGGAGAAATTGAGGCTGTCGTTATAGCAACCGGTGTTCATACCTTTTTCGGAAAGGCTGCACATCTTGTGGATAGCACCAATCAAGTTGGACATTTCCAGAAGGTGCTGACAGCTATTGGGAACTTCTGCATTTGTTCTATTGCAATTGGAATGTTAGTTGAGATCATAGTCATGTACCCAATTCAACATCGCAAGTACAGAGATGGAATTGACAATCTTTTGGTTCTTTTGATTGGTGGGATCCCAATTGCTATGCCAACAGTTTTATCTGTAACAATGGCTATTGGGTCTCACAAGTTGTCTCAACAAGGAGCCATTACTAAGCGTATGACTGCCATTGAAGAAATGGCTGGCATGGATGTCCTGTGCAGTGACAAAACTGGAACCCTTACACTCAACAAACTGAGCATTGACAAAGCTTTGATTGAGGTTTTTGCCAAGGGAGTTGAAAAAGATCACGTCGTCCTTCTTGCTGCCAGGGCTTCTAGAGTTGAGAACCAGGATGCTATCGATGCTGCAATGGTCGGAATGCTTGCCGACCCGAAAGAGGTACTGAAACCTGCCCTTTCCATCCTAAGAAAGGAACTGGCAAGTAGTGCTCTTTAAACTTACAAATTCATGGTTTCATATGCAGGCCCGAGCCGGTATACGAGAGGTGCATTTCCTGCCATTCAATCCTGTTGACAAGAGGACTGCTCTGACTTACATCGACGGCAATGGCAACTGGCACCGTGCGAGTAAAGGTGCTCCTGAGCAGGTGACCTTTAGCTTCTGTTTTTCTTCACATCACTTTTGTTCAACATCTTCATCATCACTTGAAAGACGACTGAACTATTTTATTTTCCTCTGATTTTGTGAGTAGATCTTGGCCCTGTGCAATGCCAGAGAAGATCTCAAGAGGAAAGTTCACGCAGTTATAGATAAATTTGCTGAACGTGGGCTTCGATCATTGGCTGTGGCTAGACAGGTTTTGAGCCTTAAACTTCACACATCAGTTATGCTAATCTGTCTTTTTATTTCATAGAAAGCAACATCAAATTTTTGTTATTTTTCAGCAAGTGCCTGAGAAAAGCAAGGAGAGTCCTGGTGGTCCATGGGAGTTTGTTGGCTTGTTGAACCTCTTCGATCCTCCTCGGCATGATAGTGCTGAAACCATCCGCAGGGCCCTCAACCTTGGCGTCAATGTCAAGATGATCACTGGTAAACCTTACCACACCCCTTTATTCATTGATTTGCTTGGAAAATTCACTCACATGTGTCCTCCATGTGTTTTCTGTCTAATTTTACTGTTATTCAAACTTTCCAGGTGATCAGCTTGCCATTGCAAAGGAAACTGGGAGAAGACTTGGGATGGGAACGAACATGTACCCGTCTGCTTCTTTACTCGGGCAAGACAAGGATGCAAGCATTGCTTCTCTACCTGTAGAAGAGTTGATTGAAAAGGCAGATGGCTTTGCCGGAGTGTTTCCAGGTGGGTGATTTTTCCGTGCTGTCAAGTTAAAAACATGAATAGCCACTTACACATATTGATTCCTTCTAATGGTTCGTTTCTTCTTCTCTCTCTGCAGAGCATAAATATGAAATCGTGAAGAAGCTGCAACAAAGCAAGCACATTGTTGGAATGACTGGTGATGGTGTTAATGATGCTCCTGCTTTGAAGAAGGCAGATATTGGTATAGCTGTAGCTGATGCCACGGATGCTGCCAGGGGTGCTTCTGACATTGTCCTGACAGAACCTGGATTGAGTGTTATCATCAGCGCCGTCTTGACAAGCAGATGCATTTTCCAGAGAATGAAGAACTACACTGTTAGTTTCATTCTTGTCATACTTTTCCAATAACTCTGCACTTTTATTTTATGCTAAGTGTAGCATTTACTAACTTCAAGTTCTTTACTCTATGCAGATCTATGCTGTTTCCATCACAATCCGTATTGTGGTAAGTAGAGATGGTGATTCCATGCAATAGGATAATAAGATACCTGATTTCAAACTTATAATAATATTCATTTCGTCTTCATTCCAATTTCTGCAGTTTGGTTTCATGCTTATTGCTCTGATATGGAAGTTTGACTTCTCTCCTTTCATGGTTCTGATTATTGCTATCCTGAACGACGGTGAGTGTTCAGTTCCTGTAATTGTGCATCTATTTTATTAGTTTCAGGTTGGTCTTCAGGTCAATGCTCATGATTTGATTTCTGACCTGATGAATAATCATGTTTTTCAGGGACAATCATGACAATCTCGAAGGATAGAGTGAAACCATCGCCATTGCCTGATAGCTGGAAACTAAAGGAGATTTTTGCCACGGGAGTTGTGCTTGGCGGTTACTTGGCATTGATGACTGTCATTTTCTTCTGGGCCATGCATGATACTGACTTCTTCTCTGTAAGAGTCCCTGCATTTTTGTTTTTTGCAAACTATGAAGTGCATTCATTGTTCAGGATCATAATTCTGCTGTTTATCTATGCAGGAAAAATTCAAAGTAAGATCTTTACGAGGAAGAGATACTGAAATGATGGGTGCTTTGTACCTTCAAGTCAGTATTGTCAGCCAGGCTCTCATTTTCGTGACTCGATCTCGAAGCTGGTCTTACGTGGAACGCCCTGGTCTGTTACTAGTGACTGCTTTTATCATTGCACAACTGGTATGAATTTCCTTCCAAGCACTTGCATTTATTTCTCTCAGAATTTCAACACATATATCACCACATCTGTTTCTGAATCAACTCTGGTTTTCCAGGTCGCAACTGTGATAGCCGTATATGCCAACTGGGGTTTTGCCAAGATCAAGGGCATTGGCTGGGGTTGGGCTGGTGTTATCTGGCTTTACAGTATTGTTTTCTACATCCCACTCGACATTATTAAGTTCGCAATTCGTTACATTCAAAGCGGAAAAGCTTGGAACAACTTGTTAGATAACAAGGTATATACCTTAAAGATTCAATCAGCTTTCCAGGGCACTTGAAATTATGTACTCAGGGGATAAAAACTCGTCTGATTTACATCTTTTTTCCGGTTCCGTGACAGACTGCATTCACCACCAAGAAAGACTACGGTAAAGAAGAAAGGGAAGCTCAATGGGCTCTTGCACAAAGAACATTGCATGGACTTCAACCACCAGAAACTGCTAGCATCTTCAACGAAAAGAACAGCTACAGGGAGTTATCTGAGATCGCCGAACAAGCAAAGCGGAGAGCAGAAGTTGCCAGGTATGCCATTCTGGTCTATACTTCCATGTTTCTGTGTCAACAGAGTGAATTTCCCATGGAGAATCAGAATTCTGAAACTGTGTTTTTCTTCTGATAAACAGGCTTCGTGAGCTTCACACCCTTAAAGGTCACGTGGAATCGGTGGTTAAGCTGAAGGGCTTGGACATTGACACAATCCAGCAGCATTACACAGTGTAAAACAAAACAAAAAAAGAACAAGAAGAATCCTGCAATAACATTTTCTTGAGGATGAAAACTCGCGAAACCGAACCCACGAAAAGTATGTGAAGAGAAAGCAAGAAGATGCGTGGAATAGTTGAAGCTTTCGTAAACAGAGAGGAGATGTTGATGTTGGTGTAGTTCTGTCCTAATCTACTTTGATTTGCTTTCCTTCTTCCTTTTTTTAGACTGCTGGAAAACCAAAGGCTTGTTCCTGTTCTGTGAAACAACACTGTAATGAAACCTTGTTCCAGAATTTTCAAGTTGTTCTTCTGCTTCATTTCTTATTTTGCATCACTTATTACACAAATTATCCAAATTTAAATATGATATAATAAATTTTTATATCAATTTAATTTATTATGTAAAGATCTGAAAATTATCATGGTATTATATCAATTAATATATAATTATTATTATGTAAATTATAATCAATATTATTTTTATAATATAAATAATTTAATATTTTGAAGTATCTTTTATCTCAATTAAATTAAATTAAATTATGGTACACGTTTAATTTAAAATAATTAAAATATTAATTGAAGTATAAAATGCTATTTATTTTTTATTCAACATAAAATGCTAAGTATTTGGAAGAAGAGGAAGAGGAAGAGGAAATAACAAGTCAATTCAAATGAAAACTTTTGGGTTGTAGAAAAAGTCAATTCAAAGCTTTTTTGAATTTCATCTGCGGAATTTTATGAAATGTATTTATAATTTTATTAAATAAATATACAGTTATTCAAACAAGCATGAAAAAAATATATTTTTGAATATTCATTCATAAATCAAATTATATATATAATTATTGGAATAATTATGTGAAATTTCTTTTATAAATATGAAATTTTTAAAATAATCTTATCTCTCAAACTAAAATATATCAAAATTGATTCAAGTATAATGATCTTTTTATTTTATTATATGCATGTCAAAAATGTCATGTTTAAAAACTTTTCCGAATTTAATGATGAAGCTTAAAATTATTAAAAAATATATTAGTTTTATAATTTCATAAAAAAATAAAACTTATAAAAATATAATTCAATAGTTTTAAAAATATAATTCAATAGTTTTCAAACAATAAAAACATAAAATTGAAATAAAAATATAAATAATGTTTAAAAAATGAGGAAAATTGTATCTTATTCAAGATTTTAAAAAGAATATTAATACAAATTTTCACTATGTTAATGAACTAACTATTTGTTTTATTAAGGCTTATTAATAACTATTTTAGCAAATAGCATATATTGTAAATGTTAGAGTCTAGGTTTTGAGTATTATATCACGTGTGAGTCAATTTAAGTTATTTGTAATTTTCTAAGTATTTTTGTGTTTGGTACGGGCATACCACTCATGGTACGGGCGTACCAACTATCGTATGTGAATGGTACGACCAGACAGCTAGGCGTACCAAGTGTGTATTGTTTCATTGGTTTTGGTACGGGCGTACCAATGAGTGGTATGGCCGTACGTCAACTCGCAGGAATTTAGTTTGTCAGTAAACCTGCTTCGGTACGGGCGTACCAATGAGTGGTACGGCCGTACGCGAACTCGCAGGAAAATTTGTTTGTCAGGAAACTAGGTTGGTACGGACGTACTAAGTGATGGTACGGTCATACCACAATTCCCTCCCATTTTCCAACGGCTAGTTTTGAATCCGTACGGGCGTACAAATACTGTACGGCCGTATGCGTCTCAGAAATTAGGTTTTTAAAGTCAGTAAAACGGCTAGTTACACATATACAACTTTCACACTTTCTTTGCTAACGAAAATATACTTGCAGAGCAATTATTCTTGAGCTCTTCTCACATTTTACAAGTAAGTTTTGAGCTTATTTCTACATTTGCTCTTTGTGTATTATTGTAATCTTTGTGGGTTTGGTGTGAGATTAATCAATTGGGGATTATTATGTATTTGAGTTGTGTGTGAGGATTGATATTGTAAAGGTTAGAGTGTAAGCCTTGAAAACACTGGGGATTGGATTCATTTGTGAATCCTTTGTTGTAATTGATTGAGTTTTTAGTGGAACCCTAAGTAGAGACTTAGGAGA
>CANYBF012925602.1:0-16307 GCA_948192965.1 Dalechampia spathulata | reverse complement strand
TATGCATACCCTTCTTTGACCGAATATACAAACATACATTTTCATCATTTCCCCTCCATTCTTTCATATTTCTTATTATAATCATTCATTTTAACACATTTCCTTTCTTTATCCATCATTGAATTAAGCTAAATGACATTTTTATAAAAACCCATGCTTGACCATCTTCTTTCTTCTTTATACTATGAGTTATACATCATTTTAATTCAAACCAAGGATTAAATCATAATAAATGTATGTTTTTCTACCTTAAAATCAACTTAAATCCACCTTAACTCAAAAATTCCCAAAAATCCCTAATTCATCTTTTACTTTCTCCAACTTAATCCTTCAATTTCTCAAGATAAAACTTATATCAAATGATAGAGAATGAAAAACTACAACTTTTTCTATGAAAATCTTTAAAAATTTTCATGAAAAATGGTTAGAAATTATCTTAAAGATGATTTTTCTCCTTCTTCTTCTTTTTCCCCTTTAATATTTCGACTTTCTCTCCTTCCTTTCTTCATTTCTTACTTAATTTCTTAAATATTAACTTTTATTAATGTTAAGTTGGAAAAGTACCATTTTAGTCCTTAAATTTTTAAGGACTTACACTTTAACCCCTAAACTTTCAATTTTACCAAAAAGGTCCTTCCATAATCTTTAAATATTATAATTAAGTCCCTAAACTTTTTTTATTAGCAATTTAGTCCTTAAAACTAGAATTTCCAATATTGCCCTTACCAATTTTCCAAAATTCCAACTTTACCTTTAAACAATCCCAATAATACCAAATGTATCCTGTTTGATATTCTTAGTTATATTTCAATCCCGAACACCTCCAAATAGCTTAATAGAATCCTTGTTTTACTTTGGATAAGATTCCATAGCTTAATTCGTCTAAAACGGCTTACGCGATTGAAAATAGTGCATTTCCCAGGGAGGTCACCCATCCTCCCTTCTTAAACACATTTAACTTTAATATTTTTAATTCGTATATTAAACTTAGTTTCTATCCTAAATGTTATTCTATCCTACTATATTCCTTGTCTCGAATACGTAATATTTAGTCTCCGCGATTAACCCGATTATGCTTATGTAACTTAAGATAAGCTTAAATCCAAGTTCTCAAAATTTACATTTATACCATTAATTCATTTTCTTAAGAATTTACACACACATTCTTCTAGCCCTTATTTGTGAGTGTAACACATAACATGTCGTGCTGTGTGCTTACTTTCACGGTATTGCTTGCTTGCCTAGAGCAATTAATTCTCACCAAAATGGTAAAATTGACTTTGGAAACTCATATAAATAGATCTTCACCACCCGAACCCATCTTTGAAGGGTTTAACTTAGCACTCATGCTATGAGTCAATTGAACCAATCCGGAACCATCCGGTTGTGACTCCTTTGTGACTCTTTCGAGTCCATATCATTCCTCGAGGTAGCCCCTTGGGAAGTCTACGCTTTCATTCTAAATTTGTCCTCGGTTCGTTAGCCTCGCAAGCCTCACTTTGGGCAGTGGCAGAAACTGTGCACTCACAATGGTGACTCCACTGGGGATGTACAGTGAAAGAGTGGTGGCATCTAAGAGTTTCCATATCAATTTTCCCATCATAGTTGGATTAATTATATGCATTATAACACAGTATTGAGTCTACATACACTACATAACTCCCATGTCAAGTCGGTAATTGTAGGTGAGTGAGTACCCTGGACTCCATTCAACTCCTTGGAAAAGCGAATCTACTTTTACCACTCGCTGCCTCGTACTGATGATCGTCGATGATTCCTGACGGACAGACGTTAGGTATAGGTCCTATATCGATGATTCCTTTCAGTTGGATAGGTTGTGGATGCCATGGTGGGGGACCTTAGCCTATTCTTATCGGACTAAAAGCCCATGTAGTTAACCTAGTAATATTCCAAACTAGGATCCCTCATTGCATGATATGTGGATCTTTGTCCTATCACATTAGTGGATTTGCCTAAACCCAACCTATTTTCTACCCTTGTATTGCTCTATTAAGAGTTAAAATCCTTTCATGATTCCATATAGTTGCACAACCTTATGCCTATTCCATGGGCATACTCTTATCATTACAATATGATCATGCCCATATTGCTCTACTAAGAGTCAGAATCCTTTTATGATTCTGTATGGTTGCATAACCTTATGCCTATTTTACCGGCATACTCTTATCATTACAATATGATCATGCCTGTATTGCTCTGCTAAAGGTCAAAATCCTTTCATGATTTTTTATGGTTGCACATCTCATGCCTATTCCATAGGCATACTCTTATCATTACAATATGATCATGCTCATATTGCTCTGCTAAGAGTTGGAATCCTTTCACGATTCCGTACAGTTGCATAACCTTATGCTTATTCTATGAGTATACTCTTATCATTATAATATGATTATGCCCATATTGCTCTGCTAAGGGCCGGAATCCTTTCATGATTCTATATGGTTGCATATCTAATGCCTATTCCATCAGCATACTCTTATCATAACAATATGACTAGGTTGATATGATGTCAAATTTTTACTGTAATCCTTCATATGATAGGGCAACAATCACCCCTTTTACTTGCCTTATTAAGAGAATTGTGCCTTGAGTTTCCAATGTAACTCCGGGCTAGTATCCCACCTAGGAGATATTGAATTGACCAATCTTTGTGGAGGTATAAAGGTGGTAGGGAGCACTACTGTGTGCTACATGTTCACTCACCATTTTTGTATTTTCTATCCAACACACATACATGCATACTCATGCAATTTTCTCTAATAAATTTCCTTTTACAACCATAATGTTGGATGTTTCCTAGCATAGGTCATATATACATCCTACGTGTCACATCATATGCATCCAATGCATACACATGCTAATCAGCTTTATTTTACAACCATAATGCCAGATGTTTCCTAGCATAGTTCATGTATACATCCTATGTGCTGCATCATGTGCACCATACATAATATTATATGCATGCTCATGCATCCATGTTGACTTTCTCTATCATGTACAGACCATGTCAGACTCACAGCCAGCTAGAAATATTGCATCTACATTATACACTCCTACTTTAATGCTGGATGATGCTTCACTTGCTGCAGTTCAGAAGCTCATTGACCAATCGATGACCAAGCTCTTGAACAATGGCTTTAAGGCTCTCCTACAATAGTAGATTCGGGAAGCTCTCAGTCCTAGATATTTCATCACCTCACCAGCTTCTATGAAGGATAAAGGGAAAGGCATCAACCTGTATGATGTCAAGACTGACGATGATATCTCACTCTACATGCATGATGTCCGTAAGTCTGAGACCTCTATTTTAAAGAAGAAGATATAACAGCTTCAGTCTATCATGAAGATAAAAGGTATAGGGTCTAATCTAGACTTTGATGAGTTATCCGTCTGAGCCATTAAGGGGCTGCTTGTCAAGTTCAAACTTCTGGATGTTCCCAAGTACAGCAGGGTTGGGGATCTAAAAAATCACCTGAAGACTTATACCATGATGATGAGCACTACAGTCATATCAGATGACTAGATAGTCTGACTCTTCTTTATCTCATTGGAGGGACCGATGTTGGCTTGGTATCACAGTCTCAACAAGGCAACCACGGCCGAGTGAAAGCCTCTTTATACTGCATTTTGTCAACATATAAGTTCAAATTCTGATTTGATGTAACTTTGATGGATCTTAAAATGGTTAAGCAAAAAACTAATGAATCTTTCATGGATTACTTTAGTCGATGGATGGACAAGGCTGCACTGGTCAAACATAAGCCATCTGAATCAGACATGATTAACAAGCTTATTATGGGGTCATTGCCACTCTACCAGGATAAGCTGAAGTATTATACATTCCACACCTTTGAGGACATCTACTCTATTAGCTAATGGAGTGAGCAGACCAAGGGGAAGAAGAAGGAGGCTTCCTTCCTTAAACCTAAAGCCACTATATACACTCAAACATAATAAAAGCCCTACTACATTAATGCCTTATAAACACTAAATTCCATACTTTGAAATACTACTCCGCCCAAAGGTTTTCAAATCTTAGAATGTTGTTTTCCAAGGTTTTAGAGTGCCTACTCAAAGTAAAACTTATCAAACCGCTTAAGGTAAAATTCAAAACACCACCCCTAGCCTCGATGGATATTGAAACCTAGTACCATTACCACCAGTATCATGGCTATAACACTTATGATTGCCACTCTCTCAGGTGGGTCATTCATGATCTCATTGACTCAAGTGAACTCAAAGATCCTATAAAATATAAACCATCAACCAAAACAAACTCATTGCTTAACTACCACCAAGCCAACCGCACCTACATGCTCCAATCAGGGTTGCCAGAATCTCTGGTTCTTAATTCATTCTCTCCCTTTGGCAGTGAGGAGATTGCTTGACTACCCACTATCAGCTTTCAACCCAACGGTGGGTTTGAAATTAGTGCTATTAACATATGGCATGATAGTTCAGAGGATGAGTTTACAGTCACTCAAGATTCCTCTAAACCTGAATCATCATAAGATCAGGGTTCTAAGAAAGGCAAGTCAACCAAGACTTCTAAAGCAACTAAGCTGGTGCCTAAATTGTCCAAGCAACAAAAGGGGTTAAGCACTAAGCACTAACAAGATGTCATCTCAAGTCTGTAACATGACTTGTAGTGGTAAGGCCTTCACTCCTCCTGATCTTGGGAAGAAGCCAGAAGCTCTAAAAAAGCCAATTAAGGCTAGGCCTACAGGGAAGAGGCTGGTCCTAGTAATGTTCTAGCTCCACAACCAGTTGATAAGGTTGGCCAGCCTGATAATATTGTTATTAAGCAGTTAAAGAAGACATAGGCTAACATTAATATCTAGGACTTGATACTATCCTCCTAACAACATCGATGGGCCATCATCAAAGCACTCTATAGCATGATAATTTTTCCATCTACCTCAACCTTCAGCATGAAGAGTCAATTAGTAAATCAAGAATTGTAATATAATATAATTACTTTCTCTGATACAGATCTACCAGCTGAGGATATTTGCTATGATAAATAACTCTTTATTAGGGTGCACATCATGAACTTCTCCACTCCCTACATCATGATAGATAACAGTTCTGGCATCAACATTTGCCCTCTCAAGGTATTGCCCAAGCTCGGGGTCTAACTTTTAAACTTGAAACCCTCCAAGACTTTTATCAAGGCTTATGATAAGTCTAAATGGGAGGTTACTGGTACCTTCATTGCTACTATTATAGTCGAGTCGATTGAGTCAATAGTCGAGTTTATAGTTCTTGACGTTCCAGTGTCATTTACTTTGCTATTGGGCCGACTGTGGTTCCATCCCTTAAGAGGCGTGCCATCCATTTTACACTAGAAGATCAAGTTTCCATATAATGAGGGTGTGGCAATAGTTAAGAAGACCGCTTGGATGACACAGCCACACTATCAAGTTACCATTTTAATTATTCATCTAGGGAGATATAACACAGCCACACTATCGAGTTACCTAGCTCGGATGACTTCTTTGACCAGCAGTTTGCTATCTTTGGTGATGTCTATGATTTGTCAGCCTTGGCAATAGTTAAGAAGACTGCTACTACTTCTTACACCATAAGCTCTGATAATGCTTTTTAGATCTTTGATGATGTTATTGATCTTGCCACTAGCCGCTGCACTAGGAGCCAAGCTGTAAAACTTGGACTTGGAGGACCTACTGTTGCCAAAAGTCTACTCCAAATTTCATTAGACTTAACCTTTGAACAGAGAACAAAAATAATTAGAGTGCTGAAAAAGCATTTAAAAGCCTTTGCTCTAGGCTATGAAGACATGTCGGGTGTCAATAGAATTATTACGGAACACAGAATTCCAATTAAACCTGGGTTCAAGCTGGTTAAATAGAAGTTGCACCGTCTCTGACTAGAATAGGCCCAGAAGGTTAAAGAGGAAGCAGTTAGATGCAAAATTCCTTGATGTGGTCGATTACCTCAAATGGTTAACTAATGTGGTTCCAGTTCCCAATAAAGATGGGACGGTCAGGGTCTATGTAGATTACAAGGATCTGAATAGAGAATGCCTAAAGGATGACTTTTCTTTACCTCATATCAACGTATTAGTCAATAATGTAGCTATTAGCGTAGTGTATTCCTTCATTAATGGATTCTCTGGGTATAACCAAATTCTCATAGCTATTACAGATAAGGTGAAGCTAGCTTTCATCATAGAATGGGGGACTTATTGTTATAAGGTCATGCCCTTGGGCTTGAAGAATGCAGGTGATACCTATTAAAGAGCTACAATAACCTTGTTACATGATCTAATCCATAAGGAGGTTGAAGTCTATGTGGATGATATGATGGTGAAGTCTCCCACTAGAGAAGAGCATCCAGATTCTCTTGATAGATTTCTCATGTAGGTTGAGAAGTACGGCCTTAGGTTGAATCCAAAGAAGTGTACATTTGGGGTGACGTTCGGTAAGCTGTTGGGCTATATTATCAGTCAAAGGGGTATCCAAGTGGATCATGATAAGGCAAAGTTGATATATGAGATGCTTATTCCTAGAACTGAGACTAAAGTCAAGGGATTCCTGGGACAGCTTTAGTACATCAGCAGATTCATCTCCAAGCTCACTCCCATATATGAACCTATCTTCAAGCTTGAGGAAGAACCATCCCTTGGTTTGGGATAAGAACTGCTAGTTCACATTTGAGAGAGTGAAGCACTATCTCTCTAACCTGTCAATCCTAAAATTACCTCAGTTGGGAAAGCCATTATTACTCTATCTAGCCCTAGAAGAGGAATTATTGGGTGCTATGATGGCTTAAGAGAATGAAATCGGAGTCAAGCATGTTGTCTACTACTTGAGCAATAAGTTGTTGCCAATAGAATACAAGTATAATACTGTTAAGAAGCTGTGCATGGCCATGGTCTAGGTCACTAAGAAGCTCAAGCATTACTTTCAGTCATACTAAGTTCAGATGATCTCCAAGGTCAACCCTATGAATTACTTGTATGAGGCTCCTTTATTAGTAGGGAAACTATCTAAGTTGCTAATCCTATTATCTAAGTTTGATAAGCAGTACATCACTATGAAGGTGATCAAAGGCAGAGCGATTACCAAATTCTTAGCATCTAGGCCGATGGATGACTTTGAGACCTTTGAACTGGACTTCCTAAATGAGCACCTAGGGGCAGTTGATGTCTAAAAATGGCAATTGCACATTGACGATGTAGTCAATAGAAGAGGTGTAGGCGTCGAGGTTATGCTAATCACTCTTGAAGGTGAACTGATCATGCTTTCAAAGTGGCTGATCTTTCCAGTCACCAATAATATGGCTAAGTATGAAGCATATTTATTTGGGCTCGAAGCATTACTAATGATTGGTGCCCAAGATGTAGATATATTTGGTGATTTGATGCTTGTCATTCACTAATCCATGATCGAGTGGGATGTCAAGGAAGAAAGGTTCAATCCTTATGCTGAATACATGAAACTCATGATTTACAATTTCAGCTCATATCAATTCATCCATATGTTGTGTGATGAGAATCGTATGGCCAATGCCTTAGCCACACTAGCTTCAATTTGTAAACGATCATAGTATCAAGTTCAACCTGCATTCATAGAGCAGTCGAGGGTTCTTTGCTATGAAGGAGAATCAGTTATGGCACTAGACTAGTAAGATGAGATTCCATGGTATACGAATATCATGAATTTTATGAAAACCAGAGCTTATCCAGAAGAAGCCAATAAGATTGATAAGCTAGTTTTGCATAGACTAGTAGCTAACTTTACCTGGCATTAGGGTGTTCTCTATAGAAGAATAGTTGATGTTCTACAACTTCGATGTATATCAGGGAAGGAGATTGAATCAGTCATGTAAATAGTACATGCTGGTGTATATAGGTCCCACATGAATGTATTCACTCTTTACATGAAGATCCTATGCTAAGGGTATTTCTAGCTCACCATGAAGACAAATTGCATATAGTTTGTACGAAGATGTCATGAATGCCAAATTCATGAAGATCTGAGTCACATATCGTCAGTTGAATTCTTGGCTATTCTCAGCTTAGGGAATTGACATCATGGGAAAGATTCATCCTAATGCTTTTAACGGGCATTGATACATATTGGTGGCTATTGATTACTTCTCTAAGTGGGTGGAGGCAGAATCTTACAGTAAATTGGGGGCAAAGTAGGTTGTCAAATTTATAGAGAAAAGTTTCATATGCTAATATGGGTTACCATATTACTTAGTATCTAATAATGAAGTATAGTTCCAAGGCTAAGTGGTTGACTTGCTAGAAAAATATAAGATTGAGCACAACCAATCTTTTCCTTATCACCCTCAAGTTAATAAGGCAATCAAAGTGGCTGATAAGATGATCAAGTGAATCTTGGCCAAGATAATGCAGACTTACAGAGATTGGCATGAGTAGTTACCATTTTATTTATAGGGTTACAGAACCACTGCAAAGAGTCCTACTGGTGCTACCCCTTACTCTTTGGTTTACGGGATAGAAGTCGTATTATCAATCGAAGTGGAGCTGAAGTCACTTTGCATTATTCTAGAATCTTGGTTGCCAGAAGCTAAGTGGAAAAGAGACAGTACGAATAACTAATTACTATTGATGAGAAGTGGCTAAAGGCTCTCTATCATCTATAGCTTTATAAAAATCACATAGCAAATGTTGATTAAATTAAAAGACTTTCAGCAGAATTATAGGGCAGCATACTTTCCTTATTCAATTCTACTTATATTTACTATTCTAGTTATATTTTACTTGGTTTATATTTCCTTGAGTAATGCTAGGTCTTTGTGTATAAATGTTAGTGTAAATACTGCATTATATACAATAAGAAGCAGAAGAATTTGATTCTCTAAATTGAACATGGTATTAGAGCAGTCTGCCTTTTCCAAGGCACTATTTATTTTGGCTTAGGGTTTATGGGGAACTCCTTCTTCTATTGTGCTTCTTGTGTCACCGTCGGCTTTATCAAAAAGGACTACCGCTATCCAATCTTCTCCAGTTGTCCGGTCTTTGCCAGTTGTCCGGTCTTCATCAGCTACCATACATGAGCTCATGCACCGCCATAAGGTTTAACGTCTTCTTCATGCGCCGGCGTGTGTGGCTTTATCCCTCCTCGTTTTTCTTATCTTACTGATACCCAACTCCTTTCCAGTTGTTTTCGACATTTTTCCTCTACTAGTTCATTTTTCCCTTATTGTTTTTCCCTTTCTATTTGCATCTTCTTAGCTAAGGCTGTTCTTCCTTCATAAACAATGGCAACCAATGGATCTACAACTATTGTTAGCATGAAAAATGAATCTATTGACAATAATACTATTCTAGATAATCCTACATTGCAAATTAGTCATGTGAAACTTGATGAAACCAACTATCTAGTGTGGTGTACTTCCTATCTTTTATCCATAAAGGCTAGAAAATTACAAAGCTATATAACCGAGGATCGAAAATAGCCAGAACAAGTAGGTCTTGCGCTGGATAAATGGACCTGTGAGAATTCTCTTGTCATGTCATGGTTATTGAAATCTATGCAATCACATATTACTCGAGGGTATCTTCTTTATTGAATTGTTGCTGCTATTTGGGCTGCTACTTCAATTACATACTCTCAAGTAGGCAATGATGCCTTAATCTATGAACTTCGAAATAAAGTTCACAATTTAAGATAAGGGGAATTGATAATAGCTCAATACTTTGCTGAATTAAGTAGACTCTGGCAAGAACTTGATTACTATCAAGAGTTTAGAGCGGAATGTCTTAATGATTCTGTAAAATATCAAAAAATAAGGGAGAAGGAATGTGTGTATGACTTCCTAACTGGTTTGAACTCTGATTTTGATTAAATCTAAGTCCAGGTGCTAGGCCAAGATCCTTTTCCTGTCTTACAACAAGTATATTCCTATGCCCAATGGGAAGAGAGTAAAAGAAGTGTTATGATGAATGTCGTTCTTATTGATAAATCTAGATTGATGACTGGAATCTCCAAAGTTAAGAATTTTAATAAAGAACTCTTACAGTGTGATTATTGTTGAAAATCTAGGCATACGAAGGATACATGCTGGAAACTACATGGTCGTCCACCTAAAGGAAGGGGTGGAAGGCATTTTCATGCTTCACGAACACAAGCATACTTGGCTAAGAATACCAATGAGATATCTCATTGAGATAGCTTTTCTTCCAATGAAATTCAACACCTAAAAAGACTTCTTTCTCAGCTTAGAGCATCTTCTAATTCTATCTCTAATTGTGTTCAATTAGGTATTGCTTATACTGCTTCTTCTAATTCTTAGATTATTGACACAGGTGCAAATAGACATATGACCAGTTCTTTAAAAGATTTTCATATGTATTTACCAAGTACTCTACCAAAAATTGTAACTCTTGTTGATGGTTCTTTAACCTCAGTTTTAGCTTCAGGTTTTATTCATTGTACACCAAACTTTCATCTCTCATCGGTTCTTCATATTCCTAATTTTCCTGTCAATCTTTTATCTGTTAGTGCTATTACTAAAGCTCTAAATTGTAACATTGAATTTTTCTCTACTCATTGTGTTTTCCAAGACCTACAAATTTGGAGGAAGATTGGCAGTGGTAGAATGCATAATGGCTTATATTTGTTAGAAGGCTCTTTGGAGAATAAAGGTCATACTAGTTTTTGTAGTGATATTCACCAAGAAATTATACATGGCATAGATGGTTAGGCCATCCATCTTTTTTTATTTTAAGGAAAATATTTCCTAAGTTATTACAGAAGAACATTATTGATACCTTAATATGTGATGGTTATGACCTTGCTAAACATAAGAGAACTTCTTATCCTCTAAGAAATAATTGTAGTACCTGTCCTCTTTCTGTTATTCATTCTAATGTTTGGGGGCCAACACGTACTATGTCCTTAACTAGTAATCAATGGTTTGCTACTTTCATTTATTGTTGCACTCGTATGACTTGGGTATATTTGCTTAAATCTAAAACCAAAGTATTCTCTTATTTTCAATCCTTTCATAAAATGGTTTATACCCAATTTAATGTAAAAATTAAGATATTAAGGACTGATAATGGAACTGAGTATAGGAATAGTCAATTTGCTGCATACTTAAACTCTCATGGTATAATCCAGCAAACTAGTTGTCCCTATACTAGTCCTTAAAATGGAGTTACTGAGAGGAAGAATAGACACTTGCTTGAAGTTACTAGGTCTCTACTTTTTACCATGAATCTCCCAAAAAAATATTAGGGGGATGCTATTTTAACTACCACTTATCTTATAAATCGATTGCCTTTGTAGGTCCTCAACTTTAAAAGCCCTCTACAAACCTTTTTGGGTCATAACACTTATATTGTTCCTCCTAGAGTCTTTGGTTGTATTTGTTTTATTCATTGTAAGCCAGGGAGCAAACTTGATCCAAAATCTTTAAAATGTGTATTTCTTGATTACTCTCCTACACAAAAAGGATACAAATATTATCATCCATCGAGTTGAACCCACTTTATCAGTATGGATGTTACCTTTTGTGAAAATGAACCCTATTTTTCCATATTATCACCTCCTCAGAGGGAGAGTGATAGTCCAATTCAGGGGGAGAATGTTCTTAGTCATGTTCCTAGCCTTAAGAATAGGGATAATAAACAAGAGATCGTTAGAAGGTTAGATAAGCCTAATTTAAAACGATATTCTAGACGGCAAATTCTGGATAAAGACATTATGCAATCCATTACATGTCAAGATATCTCTCCTGGTGAAGGTTTGTCTGGTACCTTATCTTTACCTTCTAATGATACTTATGATTTAGACATCCCTATTGCACTTCAAAAAGGAGTGAAATCATGCACTAAACATTCTATCTCTAACTTTATCTCTTACTCCTCCTTATCACCTATCTATAGAACCTTTGCCTTGACTATTTCTTCTATGCCAATTCCATAAGATTAGAAGGATGCTGTTAAATATTCCAATTGGAAAGGTGTCATGGTTAAAGAAATGGATGCCTTAGTTAAGAATAAAACTTGGGAGCTAATTGATCCTCTAACTGACAAGAACTTGGTTGGTTGCAAGTGGGTATTCACAGTGAAATATAAGGCAGATGGATCAATTGAAAGATTTAAAGCTTGATTGGTCACCAAGGGATTCACTCAAACCTATGGTGTGGATTATCAGGAAACATTCACTCTGGTTGCAAAAATGAACACTATCAGGATACTCTTATCTTGTGCAGCCAACTTAAACTAGGAACTCCAACAATATGATGTCAAAATGCATTTCTGCATGGATACTTAGAAAAAGAAGTATATATGGAAGTTCCACCTAAGTTTAATGAAGAGAAGATAGAAAGTAAGGTGTGCAAACTGAAGAAGGCTTTGTATGGTTTAAAATAATCTTACAGGACATGGTTTGATAGATTTAGCAAGGCTATGGTCTCGTTTGGTTATCAATAAAGCAATGTTGATCATACCTTGTTTATAAAGCATCATAAGAGTAAGATAACTCTTCTCATAGTATATGTTGATGACATAGTTATGATAAGAGATGACACATATGAAATTGCCCATTTAAAGACTCGTCTAGATCAAGAATTTGAAATCAAGGACCTTGGAAAACTACAATACTTCCTAGGAATTGAGGTGGCTAGATCCAGTAAAGGGATATTTATGTGTCAGAGAAAATATATCCTTGATCTTTTAAATGAAACTGGCATGTTAGGATGCAAACCAGTAAATTCGCCAATTGAAAGCAACCATAAATTGCAATTGGATGTTGGAGAGATTATGGACAGGAGAGATACCAAAGGTTAGTTGGGAAGTTAATTAATTCATCTCATACTAGACCAGATATAGCCTATGTAGTTAGTTTGGTAAGCCAATTCTGTACCAGGAAAAGGCTTATTATTTGCTAAAAATGATCATCTTAGAATAGAAGGCTTTACAAATGCTAATTGGGCAGGATCTTTGGATAATAGAAGGTCAACTACAGGGTATTGTACACTTGTAGAATGAAATCTAGTCACCTGGAGAAGCAAAAAAAAAGTGTGATCTCCAGATCAAGTGGTGAAGCTAAGTATAGGGCTATGGCTCAAGGAGTGTGTGAGCTTTTGTAGTTAAAGAAACTTATGGAGATAGTAGTCCTTTATCATTGTATTGTGATAATAAGGCTGTCATTAGCATAGCTCAAAATCCAGTCCAACATGATCAGACTAAGCACATCGAGATTGATAGACATTTTATCAAAGAGAAAATAACAAGTGGGGTGTTGAAACTACTTCATGTTGCATCAGAGGAACAACTAGCAAATGTATTTACAAAGGGGCTTGACAAAAGAAGCTTTCATACATTAGTGTGCAAGTTAGGCATGTGAGATATATATGCACCAACTTGAGGGGGAGTGTTGACTAAAGTAAAAGACTTTCAGCAGAATTATAGGGCAGCATACTTTCCTTATTCAATTCTACTTATATTTACTATTCTAGTTGTATTTTACTTGGTTTATATTTCCTTGAGTAATGCTAGGTCTTTGTGTATAAATATTAGTGTAAATACTGCATTATATACAATAAGAAGTAGAAGAATTTGATTCTCTAAATTGAATAGCAAATGCATTCAACAGAAAAGTTAAACCTATTGCTACACAGGAAGGTGACCTGTCTTGAAGCAAGTTAGGTTAGCCATCCACGACCTTCATGGAAAGTTCATACCAAATTGGGAAGGCCCATTCTTGGTCAAAAAGATCCTATCCAAAGGTTCTGTTCGCATTTCAAACTTGGAAGGCAATGAATTTTTAAAACCCATCAACCTTGATCAACTAAAGAAGTATTTTATCTAGAGTAAAGGGTAAAAAGAGTAGCAGAATAAAAATGAAAAGTTTGATGAGCTAAAAACCTGCATAGGTGATTCATGTAAAAATTAAGATGAAAGAAAAACACTTTCTCGATGAGTTAAAAATCTGCTCGGATGACTCATGCAAAAGTTATAACTCTTAAAAGCAAAAAGAGAAAGTTAAAATGGTTGATAAAAAAGTCTCACACGAGACATATTAATGATAAGGGTTAAGTATGATGCATATCGGAGAGCTTCTGTATTGATTTTAACATTTTTCAAGCAAATGTTTTAATCTCATTAATGTAAATGAAACACAAGTTCATAAACTTAGCCATAAGTAATATTAGCTTTAAATATAAAGCATTATCTCTCATTTGTAGCAGAACCAGCTTCAGGGATCTTTACTAGCATAATCCTACAGGGAGGCCAGGTCCTCTCCACATGCTCCAAGAAGCGGGACACTGATCATCATCCCTTAAACTTTATCAGTCGAGGGATAGTCTGCCTATGGTCGTATTGTTGACAGATCCTAACAGGACTATAATGCATGCAATGCCTGAATCCCAGTAACGGAATGCAGTCTGTATATGTCCTTATGATCATTTGCTAGATGTGCCACCAAGGACAGGTCCACCTTACCTCACTCTCGGGGATAGCTCTCATCCACTTGACCCAGTTGTCAAATGTCAACATCTTTACCTCACTAAAGGTGTAGCCCCTCCGTATATGTTTACGAGGAGCATACCTCTGTAAATCACCCGCAGGTGGTGCAAGAATTCCTAGCTTCTCCTGAAGCCAAATCTATAAATAAAATAAAAAATAAAAGCTCATTGAGTGGAAAACCCAAGGGGGTAACTCTTGCAAAAGTTTGGGTTTAAAACAGAATCAAAAGCCCGATGAGCCAAAAACCTTACAAAAAATAAATCATGTAAAAATTAGGGCAATAATATAGCTTTTCTAAGTTGAAAACCTCTAAAGACAACTTGGAATGTTTACCTATAGTATAAGAAGACTACCACTAAAGTGCCTAGACTATCCTCATTTCACTCTGTCTAACTCAAGAATTATCTCTGCTATGATCATAGGAAAAGGGGTTTGACCTTGTTCCATCTGGTCTATCACGGACCTAATTAGCAAACTTCCATGACCGAATGAATTGGTAAATAAGAATTGCACCAAGAGTCCGGATCTTGCTACCCTCAACCATGAGAAGGTAGTCATAAGTTTTAGGTTGTATAATTGAAAAATAGTAGTAATATCTACAGAGCCTTCTATGGTCATGAGGGACCTTGCTGTGGTTGAGCTAATGTCAAAGGCTCTCATCAAGTATGACTCCACCTTCCCAGTAGGCATAGGCATGGCTAGCATTGCCATCATATCATAGGTGACTCCGAGGATGGTAGCAAACTCCTCATACATCATATACAACTTTACGTATCCAAACTGAAAGACATGAGCCACTGGATCCCAAAACTACATGGCAACGTGTAAGAAGACATTGTTGATTAAGACATATTAAAAAGTCTTCAAATGCTAGAGTCCAGTCTCACTCAGTTGATTCCACTCAACATTGCCCCACTGGTGAGAAAGGGCTCGGAAAGCAGATAATGATTGTTGAGTCATCGTCTATCTAGTTTCTACACAGAAGAATGGGTAAATTATGTTTTGGCAGAGAAGCATAAAGCATTATATTCTCACTAAAGAATAATAGTAACAAGTAGTTTTGGGCTTTCATTAATAAATCCAAAATACACAAAGTTTGAGCATTCAGCTATTTTTGGGTTTTGTACACCATAACCCAAGTGTACTAGGCCCATACACTAGATTGTACTATTCTATCTCATTATTCTAATACAAAAGCTGTAGAATTCTAGCACTATGCTGTTGCACACTAATTTTGGACCGTCTTGACTCGGTTCAAGTCCGGGATGATTCGGGACCATTTCGGGTTGGTCTTGGGCCACTCCGGGTTGATTCGGATCGTTCCAGACCGTTCTGGGCCCATTCTGGCCCATTTTAGGGCGTCACACGCCGCATATGTTCTGGACCCATCGCATATGTACACACATACGCGATCGCGTATGTTTGTGACACGCCGCATATGTTGGGATACGTGATTGCATATGTTTTAGGGTTTAGCATATGTTAAGATATGCGATCGCGTATGTCTCCGGGACAGAAATTTTAAAAGCTTTGGAACTCCATTCTGACGGAGGTGGGCAATTTTGGTTAGCATTTTTAATTAGACCTACGAATTTTAGGGTTTTGGCAGCCGTCAAGAGATTAAAATTAATTTTCTTAAACTTAATTTTGGATTAATCTAAGCCATTAGGGTTAGAAAAACATAATAAACTCACAACAAATCACTTAGATTAGGTGATTTCAATCCCTAAACTTGGATTTTGGACTGTTTTCTTCATCCCCATACTCGGATCTAAGGAGAATCTATGAGAGGTTAGTAAAATCTGTC
>CANYBF012925416.1:0-50951 GCA_948192965.1 Dalechampia spathulata | reverse complement strand
GCACATAGGCACAAAACCATCATCATATGCATAACAGGCATCATTAAATCAATCAATAGCATACATTCACCTATCAACACGTACACATTCATATACACATTCACATACATCCTTAGATACGTATCTACATATACTCCTAGGGTCTCTAGTGTGGGTGTAACAAAAATTCCCTTTTAGGCTATTATTGAGAATTAAAATAACAAATTCGAAATGCTAATCACATTAATATTAAAAATATATAAATAATTTTATATAGATTATTAAATAAATTTTTAAAAAAGGAATAAATAAAAATAAAGGAAAGATATATGAAAGTACTTCTGAAATTCCTTCTACTATTGGCAACACGTACGATTTTAGAGTGATTCGGCCAAACTCTTACCTACGTTCACTTTCTCCTAAACCTCAACTTAGTGTTCCACTAAAATCAATTAATTACAAATGGATTGTCAAATGAATCTAATACCTTAGTGTTTTCAAGGATTACACTCAAACATTTACAATATCAGTTCTCACAGACCACTCAATTATAAATTAATCCCCAAGGATTAATTATACACCAATCCCATAAATAATAAAACATAATCTCTAGGTTATGAGAATACAAACAAGAAAGTAATGAGGAGTACAAGCTCAAACTTACTTGAAACTGATGAATAATCTCAAGAAAAATATGCTTTGTAATCTTTAGCACGTTATAATTCAAAGTAATGAAAAGTTCTTACAAAAACTAGCCATTTAACAAACTTAAAAATCTGTTTTATAAGTCGCGTATGACCGTACTATTTTCGTACACCCGTACGGATTCAAATATATCTGTTAGAAAAAGTGAGGGAAATATGATACGGTCGTACCATCACTTGGTACGCCCGTACCAAACCAAGTTTTCTGACAAAGCCATTTTCCTGCGAGTTCACGTACAGCCGTACCATCAATAGTATGCTCATACCAAACTCTATGAACCAGTACTCACTAGGTACAGCCAGCTGTATGACGATACCACTCACCAACAACATTTGGTACACCCGTACCAACCCATAAAATATTATGAAAAATTGTAAATAACTTAAATTGACTCACACGTAACTCATATATCAAAACCTAGTGTCTAACAACTTCGTTAGATTATTTACTATGTCCTTTTCGTTCTAAATGGAAACAATTCTTATATAAATTACACTAGATAAATAAGAAAAAATAAATTTTAAGTTTTGATAAATTTTTGAGATTTTTTCAAATTTATCAAAATTTATGAGGTTTTTTTTAAACAGTTTACAAAAATAATAATTGTCTTAAAAAATTTACATAAATTCATTTTCAATTTAATTTAGTATATAAAAAAACTCATTTCAAGTTTGTTTTAAATTTATTCACATTAATATATGTTATTTTTAAAAATATCTATAAAAATCTATTATTTTTTTAAAAAAATTAATTTTTTTGTAAACCTGTAAAAAACATATATTACTACAGAACATATCATTCTTAATTTTTTCCTATTAATTAATTTATTGGGATACGAAGGATTTTTTTATAAAAAAAATTATAAAAATATGAAAAAATATATTTTTAAAAATATGGAAGTTAAAAAATTATTTTTAAAAATATGAAAATTGAAAATTTTATGATGTGTAAAAAATATTAAAATATATATTATTTAAATATATGTTAGATGTTTAAAATATATATTTGAATCATTTTTAATTTTAAAATACATTTTTATATAAAAAAATATATTATATATTTAAAAATAAGAAGTTAAAAAATATAAAAAATATATTTTAAATTTTAAAAAAATTATAAAAAATAATTTTATAATTAATTTGTCCATCTTCATAAGAATGGAAATATTTTAATAAAATGCCGTAGATCGTAAGAATCTAGGTAAAATATATCTGTTTCGAAAACGACCAAAAATTGTAACGAGAATGCGGGTCATCGGGTGAGCCTTGATTAGGCAACCAAATACCCAACCGCCCCCAGCCTGTCAACGGCACCTACCAGCTGTCAATATATCCCCTCCGGAATGTTGAGAAAATTACGTCTACCCCTCCGTTTATATCCAATTTACCCACTTCAAACATTTCGTTATTATTTAAAAATATTTTATTGTTATATCATATTGAAAACGTTCATAGCACGATAAATTCAGATAGTTTCATATTATCATTATATCATGATTAATATATTAAATAAAATTATTTTATTTTATTTTTATTTTTATAATTAATTATATAATAAATAATTTTATTTTCAATACATGAAATTTATTTATATGATACGCTAAATTCATAATATTAGATTATTCATATTAATTAATTTTAAAATTTCAATTTTTAATATATTTAAAAATTTAAATTACTCGTTATATCTATGTATGTATGTGAGTGGAGGATAATTGATCCACCCAACAAATTGTTTTATAAAATAATGTAAATTACTTGAATTCGAGGAAACAAGGGACGACTTTGACCATGTCTCGATCTGGACGAAGAGAAGCCAATTAGAATGGTTGCGATGACCCCACATACCATCATCCACTTGTAATAATGATTTAACATGGTGTTAAGAAAGACAACATAGTCAGACATTATCCTCTGGGATTTTGCCACCGCGTGGATGTATGACTTCTGATGTCATATGCATCACGTTCATGGTATCTCAAAAGGTGATGCCCTTACCCTAAGGGCCTCATACCCGAATCCAAACAATTATGAAAGGATAAATTACGGTATCTAGCGACATTTTAAATGAGGTTTATGGTCTTGGTGCCCACAAGGAGCCCACCCAGAGGGTGTGACTCCTACACTACGGCTATCAAGACTCGAACCATGAACTTTTGGTATCTCAACACCCACCCGAGTACCAACTGAGCTACGTCCGTGCGGGTATATGCATCACGTTCTTAGTTATACATATACCACCTCTTATTTTTCATTTAATTAAAACTTTAATTTTCAAAATTTTAATTATATAAAAAGAAATTCATACTTCTAAATCCAGATTTTGATGGATTTCTAAAATAAATCGGCTCACAAAAGAAATTGAAGAAAACCTTAACATTCCAAATTCAATAATACATCTTTTTATTTGAATTAAAATCTAAGGAAAAGGAAGTGTAGATTGTTTTTGTTGTTAAGATATTCAGAATAATAGCATGAAAAATAAATAAAATATAATTTATATTCCAATAAAAATAAATTGAATTAAATAATAAATATTTATTTGTTTATCATTTTTATATGGTATTTTAAAATTTATCTATCAATTTAATTAAAATATTTTTCATAACTCCTAAAATGTTTTTAATATATTTATACTTTGGAAATTTTGAAAAAATAGAAAACTAAAAAGAATAAAATTAAATATAATTTTCCCCAATTTTATTCTTCCTTGTCTAGTTTTCTCTCTTCTTTTTCTTCTTATTTTTCAATCTATTGATTAATTTTTTCCAAAATTTTGATGTATGATTTAATATTTTTAAAATTATTTTTATTATCATCTATTTGATTTCTTTGATATATATGTATAAATAAATAAATATATAATATATATTGATATATATATAATTTGATATTTATTAATATATACCTTATAGGATATATATTTATATATCATGAAAAGTAAATTTAATATATAAGAACAAATAAAAATTTAAAAACATAAGAAAATAAAAATAGTAAATAATATGAGAAAATTGAAAAACTGCAAACAGGAGGAGGAGAAGAAATAAAAATAACAAATAAAGGAAAAAAGGGAAATAATATAATGCAAGATAATATTAAATTAAGAAAGATAATATCATAATAAAACAATAAAAACTTAAATTAAAAATTAAAAATGATATAATTTTAAAATTAGTAAATATAAATTATATTTTTATTTTATATAAATACTTTAATAAGATGGTGAGGAAAAGATAATGTGAAAGAAGGTAAATAATGAAATTGTAATTTTCTTGAACAGGTGATACATATCGTCTTTCATAAAATTAATTATTTAATAATTACAATATTAATTGATGGCATTGGATTATTTATACAGTGAAAGATTAATTATTTAATAAACTTAATATTTTGATCTATTGTTAAATAGAATATAAAATATTAAAAATTAAAATATAGTTAAATAAAAGTTGATATTTAAATAAAAATCTAAATTTAAAAAGGGCAGATATTTTTTGAGTACGAAGGGGGGCCATCATCTTCCTCTTCAGAGAGCGAGAGGGAGAGGGACATGTAAATCACCAATTTGACTCTTCCACTGCGGACCAGAGGATTGGTTTTTTATAAGCTGTGGAACACCCGAAGTGGGTCTCTTAGCCATGAAGAGTTAAAAAGCTACTTAACTACCAATTATCAACTAATCATTCAACAGAAAATTCGGTGTTACCTCATTATTCCCTCAATTTCCACGATTTTTTATTTATCCTTAATGCTTATCCTTTTCCCAGGAAAAAGAAAAGCACAAACTGGAGCAGAACCAACGAAATTACTCCTTACAGAAATCGTCAGGTCGTATAAAACTCCAACTTTAGCAATAATATTAGCATATGGGTTGAATATTATTCTATTAAAAAATCGAAGAATTATTTAATGTCGGTGTCAGAGAAGTAAAAGCCTTCCCTTGGCTACTTTTCTTCATGCCTCGTGCTTACCAGGAACTTAAAAATCTTTCAACTGGGTTCTTTGACGGATATGATGTGAATTATGGGTTCCTTTTTTCCTTTTAGTTCATCACTTCTTCGAGTATCAGAGTTCGGGTGCTGACTTGCTGGTTTGTTATACCATCCTCTCTGGTTTTTTTTTTCTTTTTCTTCTCGTTCGTGCATGTTTTCTTCTTTCTTTTCGTTTTCTTCGCCATATTTATCATTAATTGTAATCTCGTTTTGAAGTTGCTGATTATATAAACTGGTTGGGGGGGATTTTGGTTCAATTCATCGTTGACTGATGTATTATTCTGTGCATAAATGCGTTTGTTATTATGGAAATGTTTTTATATAGGTGGATGAATCCAGCTGGGTACAATTGTCGTGCCACTTCTGTTTCTGCATTTATAATCTTGTTCTGGGATGGGGAATTTAATTCTCTTATCATCTCTTTCAGGACCTCCTTTCAGATACCTGTAATTTTATTCTTTTCAGCCATTGCTGAGTTTTCTTGTTAATGAAAGCAAAAATTACCCAATTCCTCCCTCAGAATTACTCACAAAGTTCTCGACTTTTTAGTTATATTTTTCTTTGAATCTTTTTTTTTTTTAATCTTCTGGTTGTTGATTCATATGATATTTTGATTCCAGAAAGAAAGTTGTCTGACGATAAACTTTTCCCTTCTTTTTTTTGGCTATAATTCTCTGTCTCTTTCTTTTTGATCCTTACCTTCAACCTCTGTTCCAGAATGTGTCGAGTTGATTCATATTTGTTCCTTTTCTAGGCATTAGCTTTGTGCATGTTTGATGTCTTCACGTTGTTGATTACTTTTTCTCTCAACTTGTAATGTAATTTCAGCTGCTATGTTCTTCTTCTAATGTCTTGTAGAGCATTCGGTGCTACAGTGAAGTCGTAGAATAATGGAGAAGGGTGAAATAATCGAAGCTGAGAAAGGGTTTGGTTTGCCTCCAATCGCACCTTTAATTGTTGGGATGGCTATTGACGGTAAAAGGAAAAGCAAACATGTAGTGAATTGGGCACTGGAGAAATTCATTCCAGAGGAGAATGTAGTCTTCAAGCTGTTACATGTCCGCCGGAGAATCACGACCGTCCCTACTCCAAGTAAGCTATCTATATTCCCCAAGAGAGATAAAATACTCTAGATGGTGATATATTTCGCAAATGGGCTTGTTTATACATCAGGCGCATACGATGTAATGGTGTCAAACGCCGGAAAATGCACACAGATTTTGCATTTGAAGCTTGATTTTACTGGGAAAAAAACTGTTCGAAATATCCCATGTGCCATCAAACTTGAGAAAGTAGATGATAAGAATAACAAATTCAACTCGATTATCTCTCTATGATCATCTGATTTCTACGGTCTTTGCTCCAGTGGGAAATTCCATTCCTATATCACAAGTACGAGATGATGTAGCAGCAGCTTATAGGCAGGAAATGGAGTGGCAGACATATCAAATGCTTCTTCCTTTCAAGAACATATGTATTCAGAGAAAGGTCTCTCTCTACTTTTCCCTGTATCTCATCATCCCTACACAAGGATGGTGTGGTTGAACTTTGTTTTCACGAAGATGTACAACTCAATCAAATTTCCTTCTGGATATAGGTGCAAGTAGATGTTGTCGTCATTGAATCAGATGATGTGGCCATGGCACTGGCGGAGGAAGTTTCCAAGCTCACCATCAAGAAGCTTGTCATAGGAGCTTCCTCACGTGGAATGTTTACCAGGTACAAAGACGGTGTCAATGTGATCATAGTGTTTAAAAGTAAAATATTTCTATATGAAATTATGATTTTTCATAGAAAAAATATGATTTTACATCGATTTATTTTTAAAATAAATAATTTTATGTTTATATAACTACGATTATATACATGATATATCCAAAGTTAAATTATCACTACTTAAATTAATGAACTAACTCGTGAACTTGTTAATGAATTAACTCACGTACCTAAACTTATTGTAGATTATTTAATTTAAGCTAGGAACCATTGTTAAACATACCTCACTGAACCAATTTGAACCAGTTTTTATTGGTCGAACTTTGACAGGAGCAGTTGGGCTAATTTGCAGCTCTGCTAGAGATAACCTGTTACCATGATGAATTAATACTAGTCACAGCAAGTGGAAACTGTATTAAATGTAGACTTGGGCCTCAAATCGTTAATGGTTTGCCGTGGATTTTCAATTAGAACATGTTCTTATTATAAGGTAATGTTTTCAGGAAACTTAAGGGGAATGATCTGTCCGTGCAAATATCTGATTGCACCCCAAGTTTTTGTACGATCTATGCTGTTTCTGGAGGAAAATTATCATCTATCCGACCATCTGATCTGGAGACAAACGGGAGCACTAGAGATGATAGTAGTGTTACAAGTTCCAGTAATAGCTCATCGAGCCGCACTTTGAGCTCACAGACAGGTACTCTTACTTGAGATTTGACCTGCATCTTCTTATGACGAGTGAAACAAATTCATGCAAATGCATTATGAGCTTTTCTGGGAAATGATAGATTTAAATATTCATATACCTCTCTCTCTCTCTCTCTTTTTTCTTGTGCTAATAATACCCTGGCAAAGTTTGTAATACACGAATGTTTAAATGCATCTCTTTTCTGCTTTCTAGAATCTGCAGATACCGCCTCAGTCATTTCATACTCTCAATTCCATTCTACTTCCTTGCCGATGCAGCGGTTTCAAGCTCTTTCAACTATAAATCAGGGCCTTCTTCATTTAAGAACAAATTCTACTGAGACCAATCATTCAAGATGCCAGTCTCTGGATTATGAAATCCAAGCTCTTACAACAAACCAGAGCCTTCTTCATGGAAATACAATTTCCACTGAACCCAATCATTCAAGATGGCAGTCTCTGGATAGTGAGGAAGGAAATGCTGCGAGTTATAGTCCCAGTATTTCAGCTAGTGGACACACAATTACCCGGAATTCTAGTTGCAAAAGTTTGTCATCAGATTACCTGTCATCGGCATATGATCAAGGTTCCACCTCAGATGCACTTACAGCTTATTCTTCACATGATAGCCAGGTAACTTTTACATTTTCTCTTGGCTCGGTCACTTCACTTGTATTTGGAGCATATTTATACATTCTGCCTGGTAGTGAATCATCACTGTGGTCATACATTGCTTTTCAACGAATAATTCAGGGGACTATCAACTTTGAGCTAGAAAAACTGAGGATTGAACTAAGGCATGCTCGAGGAATATGTGTCATGGCTCAGAGTGAGGCAATGGATGCTTCTCGTAAGGTGAGGACTTTTATTTGCATGAAAGCATTGTTCTAGTTTTATGCTTCTGAATTAATTTTATATTCTTGTTCTTGTTCAACTAGATATTGATGTCTTTCAATCACTGCTTATTCTCAGTTGAATGATTTGAGCAAAAATCGTTTGGAGGAAGCATTAAAGCTCAAGGAAATAATCAATCGGGAGAAAGATGCCTTAGAATTAGCAAGACAAGGGAAGGAAAAGAGTGAAGCTGCTATGAGGGAAGCTGAATACATAAGGGAATGTGCTGAAAGAGAAGCTTCACAAAGGCAACAAGCTGAGCTTAAAGCTGTTCGTGATGCCAAAGAAAAAGAAAAGCTCGAAAATGCTCTAATGGGTGAAGTGCCACAATACCATAAGTTCACATGGGATGACATTGTGTCCGCCACCTCAGCATTCTCGGAAGATCTTAAAATTGGAATGGGAGCTTATGGTACAGTCTACAAGTGCAGGTTGCATCACACAACTGCAGCAGTAAAAGTCCTTCACTCAAAAGAGAGCCCTAATTCTAAGCAGTTCCAGCAGGAGGTATGGAAGTTTTCATATATCAAGAGCATCATATGTTTTCGTTATGTCTGAAAAGATGGCTACAGTAGAAACTTCCAGCGATTTTATGTTACAATTAAGGCTGCAGTTGCTTCCAAGTTTCAAATGAATAATAAAATTCATTGAACTTTATTTGCTGGAAATTTAACTTCTACAATGACGTGTGCAGTTCCTCCTTCACTACTTTTTGCTGTACTATTGCTGTCCATAGAAATCTTCTTATGATTTTGTGTAGACGAAGGGTATCCTGATCCTGGAATTTAAATTTAACACTCTGCATTGTTTTCCAGCTTGAGATCTTGAGTAAAATTCGGCATCCTCACTTGCTTATCCTTCTTGGTGCTTGCTCTGAGCATGGTTGTCTAGTTTATGAGTATATGGAGAATGGCAGCTTGGACGACAGGCTACTCAGGGTGAATAATACACCGGCCATCCCATGGTATGAAAGATTCCGAATTGCTTGGGAAGTGGCATCAGCTTTGGTTTTTCTTCACAATTCCACGCCGAAGTCGATAATTCATCGTGATCTGAAGCCAGCTAACATCTTGCTTGATCATAACTTTGTGAGCAAGATTGGTGATGTTGGACTTTCAACAATGCTTAATTTAGATGCTTCCTTTGCAGCCACTATGTACAAGGAGACGGGGCCGGTTGGAACACTCTGCTACATAGACCCTGAATATCAAAGAAGTGGGTTGATATCTCCAAAATCTGACGTTTATGCCTTCGGGATAGTAATTTTGCAGCTGCTGACTGCAAAACCAGCGATAGCATTGACACACATGATGGAAACAGCAATTGAGGAAGATCGTTTGTCTGAGATATTAGATTCAGAGGCTGGGAAATGGCCACTTGAAGAGACAAAAGAACTGGCTTTGTTGGGATTAAGCTGCGCAGAATTGCGCCGTAAGGACAGACCTGGATTAAAAGAGCAGGTACTTCCCGCACTTGAGAGATTGAAGGAGGTTGCTGACAAGGTACGATGTACAATTTCAAGCATTGAACGCAACACTCCTCCTAGCCCCTTCATGTGCCCTATACTTAAGGTATGTCCATGCATTCTACTTTAACGTGAGAAATTTTATAAGTTCATGCTTGCTGTCAACGTTTTCTGTATGCGATTAGATGTCATGGCTGCATGTTTTTCTGTTGCAGGATGTAATGTCTGATCCTTGCGTTGCTGCAGATGGGTACACTTACGACCGCAAAGCCATAGAGAAATGGCTCGAAGAGAGTGATAAATCACCAATGACCAATCTGCCTTTGCCAAATAAGAATCTTTTACCGAATTACACCCTTCTATCTGCTATTGTTGAATGGAGGTCCTGTAAATAACGATGATTGCCTCTACCCCCTTGCCAGTTTTAGCCCAGTAAATGAAAATTTTCGTAAATATCTCTTAGAGCTTCGAAATCGAGTAGACAAAAAAAGAAACAAAGAAAATTATGTTAAGCTGCGTGTAATTGATCACTTTTAACAAAATCCTCATTTCTACTTGCTGGATTCAAGTTGAATATTCATTCTCAATTTTCTTGATGAATAAGATATCACAGAAGGTTTCCTTCAACAACAGAAGTTGATCTTGGCTTTTTATTCAATATTGTATCCATACTTTTATTATCCTTCAGCTGAAGGACAGATGTTTCTAGGCCATGGATGATGATGGTTGAGGAATATTCAGATTGTAAGATTTCTTTCTTTGCTCGTGTATCCATCATTATATCACACACACCCACGTTATTCTTGTAACAGCCCCGCCGGAGCCGTTTCAATCTCTGCGTGTCACCGGTTTCCCTCCATAGCCGAAATCCATAAACTACACGCATGAAATAAAAGCTATGAACAACCCAACTGAATATTCCAAATCCACTACTTGGTTACCCGTCATTCGCTTTGTTCGCACGCCACCATTTTCCCTTCTCTTTTCCATTTCTCTCCTTCTCAGCAAAGTTACTGTTTCGGAGGAAAGATTTCCTATTTTCTTATTCAGAATCCGAATCGTTTTTGCCCATTTGTTTTCGCTTCCCAAGAAAGAAAGAGATGAGAAAAAAGAAAGAATTCTTGAGATTCACTTTTTCTGTAGATTCCCTTTCTATAAATAAAACCCAGTCAAATTCCTAAATTCCCATTAACAATCTCCAAATACCCACATCATGCATTTACTTCCGAAGTTGTTTCTTCTATTGTCATTATTTTCCTTGGTTTTCTCTAACGAACAATTCAACTCTGACCTTTTACCCAGGCCTTTAATTATTGAATATCCAGATAACATAATTAAAACTGAAACCAGTAACCAGTTCAAGGAATTCGACAATGAGCTTCGATTACAGTGTGCTAGCTGGAGACTTGCCGTGGAGGCTAATAATTTAAACCCATGGAAGACAATTCCACAAGAATGTGCAGAGCATGTGAGGAATTACGTTACGGGAAGGGGCTATGAAGTTGATCTTGAAAGGGTTTCCAGTGAGGCTGGAGTTTATGCTAAGAATGCGAAATTGAGCGAAGATGGAAAGGATGCTTGGATTTTTGATGTCGATGAAACTTTGCTCTCTAACCTTCCTTATTATGCAGAACATAGTTATGGGTAAGAAACATTTTTTTCTTTGTTTTATTTTTCTCCTTTTGAACATTGAATGCTTGTTTGATTTCAGATCAAACATCATAGTATGGGAAAATTAGAAAAGCGAACTTCAACGTCTTTTATTTGGAAAAATAGAGTCGGTACTTTACATCGAGTAATGCAAATTTGGTTAGGTGTATATTCAGTATTTTTGTACACAACCGAGAAACGCAGACAGCAGAGAATTAGATTCTCTAGTAGTTTTCTTCTTAAATCTTATTGGCACCACAGCAATCTAAAACGAGGGTAGTGATTGTGAGTCTACTGTTAGTTTTGTTTCATTGATGGGCTCTAATCAATTAGGATGCATGCGTGTTTGTGTTTTGTTGTCAAACCTTTAGGCTGGAGGTTTTTGATCCAGCGAAGTTTGATAAATGGGTTGAGAAGGCTATGGCACCGGCTATAGAGTCGAGTTTGAAACTTTGTAAGAAGGTTCAGGATTTGGGCTTCAAGGTTTTCTTGCTGACAGGACGCAGTGAGAATCAAAGGGATGTCACTGAAGCAAACTTGATCAACGCTGGTTTTCAGAACTGGTCCAAGCTTATTTTGAGGTGAGGGTTTCTGTTTTAATGATTTAGAATGGATTGGAATTTATGTGATTTTCAGACTTTGTTTATATTTTATAGATACCAATAGCAGCCCGAGTAGTAAAAGAAGGCTGGCACGTGCATTCGTTGGTTGAATTAGAAGAGTTTTAGAATGATAGGGAATGCTTTTAGACAGTCCAGTTATGAGTGCCCTCCTTGTCGAAGGTCTTCTTCTCTATTGAGTGCCCTCCTAGGTGGTTATGAGAGCAGAAAGTTCCATAGAGGTGTGTGGAGTTTAACAAAATATGGTGTACGTTGAAGAGAGCTACGAAGTTAGGAAAAGAAAGATTTTGCAATTATAACTAGACATTCAGAAGTCATGTAATTTGTGCTCTTCGTCGGTATGTGATACTTTCGAAAGCATATACAAATTCCTAGTTGAATTCACAAGTAAAGAAAGTTTATGTTTGATGCGTATATGGGGTACTGGAGAATACGAATTATTGGGATTTCAAGGATTTTGAGCATTCAATTAGTTGTAGAGATCTCCATGATCTTGATGGCTTTTGGCAAAATCTGTAGTATTTTGTCCATACGACATGAGAGTGAGCACCCAACAACGTTGAGGGGTCAATTTCACCATATATTTCATCCTACTGTTGCTTGAAGTAGTTTTCTTTTCGGGGTTTTTATAGCAATTTCATAAGTTTTTGAGATCAGTGTTCATCAGAGTACTAGAATCTTCTTCGGAAGACAAAGTCAGCTAGGCATAAAGCTTTTGAGGCAGTAATGAAGGCTAGAACTTTTGAGCTAGACATTATGAAGTTACGGGTAAACATGCAAATTCCATTGCTATATATTTAGGTAAAGCAGCAGTTCTCTGGGTGATGCAAAGGGTCCACATATATAGCACAGCTTCTCATTGCAGTTGGTTTTTCCATGTGATCTTCATCACTGCCCTTCCATCTTAGGGACTTGATCTGATAATTATGTTTTACATGAATTCCATGCTGAACAATGACGTCGAATAGGAAAATTGAGGTCAGCTGACTACTTTCTTTTCAAACTCTCATGATGATAAATTTGACATTTTCCCATGTTAGTTTTCCGTAACTTTTCATTATTTTCCTGTTTTTACGTTGTCTTAATCATGATGGTTGTTGAAATTTGTAGCATGGAGAGAGCTCATGCAATCTGTCATTCTGGAACTTAGATTGATCATTACCGATAGCTCGGCCTTGTCTAGACTGTTACTTTTGTCTTTCATTCTTTGCAGGACCTCCGACGACCATGGGAAACTGGCAGCAATATACAAGTCAGAGAAGAGAAGGGAGATGGTGAACCAAGGATACCGTATTCTCGGAAACTCTGGTGACCAATGGAGCGATATACTGGGTTTTCCAATGTCAACTCGCTCATTCAAGCTTCCGAATCCTATGTATTACATTCCTTGACGAGACCAAAATTACTTGAAAAGTGGTTGTGCAGCATACGGGGATCTTCAGTATTGCCTATTCTAGATGCATCTTAGATTCTCATTTATTAGTTTACTGAAGCAATTTATGATATGCTACACAAAATGTGCTATAATCTACTACTTACTTTGCACTAGCTACCTAGTAACAACTAATGGACTTGTAATGTTAGGCTTGTAAGATTAATAAATGAATTGGTCGTTTATTAAAGTAAAGTCGTTTTCTTTATGAGTTTGGTCCAAGGACTCGCACAGCGAAATCACTCTGCCTGTTGCCGTTTGATGGTAATATGCACCTGGCAGGTTACTGGGCTTTCCTTTCTATTTAGAATGCCAATGCCGTCTTTAGAGGGGCAAACCCCATCTTCAATCTGCACATATCCCTGTTCCATGGCCTTTTTTGGAGGCAATTTCTACAGAAGCTTACTTTTTTTATCTGCATTACAAAAAAGGACCACTTTGCAGTAACCATCCCCACTTTCCAGGCCCGCAACTTTCATGCCAAGGTTGGTCCCTGGCTTGCTCTCTTTCGGTAGCCATCTTGTATGCAAATGTATATGGTCGGCAGCTGCTTTGATGCCATTATGAACAAACCAATAAGCGTTCGTACAAGTTAGCAAAGGCAGGTGTGGGTTGACGAGGGCACGGCGATCATAGGAAAACCAAATAAAATACTAAATCGGACGGCAAACAAAGTTGACAGATGGAGTCTTAATGGTACATGTCTTATTCTTTCCACACACTGCATTCTTAAGGCCCTCGCAGTTGATGGGATATTTTCTTATTAAATATAGCCATTCAAAAAAGCATTACAAGCATCTTTTCAACATCAATACATGTAGAAATGGCCCAAATATTAAATAAATTTAGGAAAGTAATGGAAAGGGATATGATAGTTGATTTTTTTAAAAATTAATTTTTATATCTGACGTGGAAATAGAACGGGTCCCGCGCATATTGATTGGATTGGACAGGACTGGACACGACAGACGCTTTGCAAGCAACACTGCGGGGCCTACAAACCAAATATCATAATGTCTCATCAATCTCCGCCGTTAATTTACATCCTAATTAAATAATCACTTCTTTCCATCCAAAATAATTACTACGATTTAATATCTTCTATAATTTTCATTTCAATTATTATTAAAGTAATAATAATTTTATTTAAATATAAATATCAATATATATATATATATATATATATATACAATATTGAGAGGATCTAATCCAATGATTTCATGTGTAGACATTCTTCCAAATGGCCCCCATGTGGTCTCCAAATCATTTCGGGAATCATTTTGCTCAATCACATTTTTATCTTCCTTTAATATCTGATTAAATTATGCACATTATTGTTATTATTAAATAACACATTAAAAATATCAAATTTGAATGAATTAAGATATATAATTATAATTTTTTGTCCGTTTGACTTGGTTATAATTTGGAATTAATATGTTTAATATATAGTTTATTTTATAATATAGAAAGAAATTAAATTGGTTCACATCAAGCGGATTCATAAGCGATGAAATAATGCCCATGGAAATTCATTTTTTTTGCAGGTAAATCCCCGTCACTGTCCCAAAAAAAAAAAAGAAAAAAAACTGCAATGGCATTGACAGAGCTTTCACAGCGGAAATAAATGGAAAAAAAACATGAGTTGCTTAGATCTGTCCGGCTTTGTTCAGTTCTGTATAACAATTCCACTGTTCCTTCCTTGCGATATCTGCTGATTATACCCTTTTCAGACCTCTGTTATTTGAACTATCTACCGTCATCTGCTGCCCCCGTTTTATAGCGTATTGAGTTTTGTTGCTGTGTTTGGTCTTCGTTTACAAAGTTCAGTTCTATCTTTATCTTCTTGTCCTCTCTCTCTCTCCCTCTCCCTCTCCCTCTCCCTCCCTCACTTTTTTCATACAAATCTATATGCTGAGCGTTGGTTAATGTCCAGCAAGCACTTCCAAGCTTAATCTTACTGTACCCGGATTTTGATACTTCATATCCGCTTTTTTTTTTTTTCATATTCTTACCAGAAAATGGACAACAGCCTTGTGCTGAAGCTGATCCTGGGACTAACTTCAGCGACTGTTTTGATCAGCCTTATACTTGTCATCCTTCTTTTCTTCAAAAGAAGAGCCAGAAATAGCCAAGATGATGTAGAAAGTACCGAAATCGATCATGGGGATGGTTGTGCGACAGAAACAGAGGACCTGGTGACATTTCAAGGTGGGCAGGACTTGACCATAAGTGATATTCTTGATGCACCAGGAGAGGTGATAGGGAAATCCAACTACGGGACCTTGTACAAAGCCTTGTTGCTGAGGAATAACAGTGCCAAGTTGCTTAGGTTCTTGAGGCCGGTTTCTACCACCAGATTTAAGGATTTTTGTGAAGTGATTCAGTTGCTGGGTTGCATTAGACATCCTAATTTGGTGCCTCTTTTGGGGTTCTATGCTGGGTCTAGAGGTGAAAAACTTCTCATTCATCCCTTCTTTAGGCGTGGCAGTCTTGCTAAATTCATTAGAGGTAAGTTGTTCAGTTTATACTTTTTCTTTGGTCTCCTGTTTGGCTGCTGAGAAAATGTGTTATGTATTATTTCACGAAAATGAGGTGAAAGTTAAACGCTTGACTCGGTTTACTTGGAGAGGAAAATGAGTTCATGAGAATTTACCAAAAAAAGAAATAACCTTGTTATATTCCTACGATTTGTAGATGTTCTTTTTCTGATCAGCTTTTAGATTACATAGAAATGGAGTATTATTTTTTCCCACAAACATGCAGCTAAATCAACAAAAGAAAACAATGGGCGGAAGTGTACTTTGGAACCTCTCCATTCTGTTGATTTTCAGATTTTGGAACATTCATAGGCTCGTAGCTAGCTTGTTGTACATTCTAGCATCTTTAATTTCTTCTTCCAGGTTCTGCTTATTTTTCATCTTGGCATTTCTCTTTAAATAGGAAATCTGATTGGCCAACTGGGTTTTTTAGATCATGAACAATCAGATCAGCTATACATTTCTGACGACTTAAACTTAAGGGTGCTGTGAAGTTCTGGCTTATTAATCCCATCTTATTGGCTTTTCTGGGTGTTAAGTGGTTGGGTTGTGAACATCATGGAGGATTCTTTACCAGCAGGATTGAGACTTAAAATCTTGTTTTTACATGCATTATTTTAGATCTCTTATTGGGCGCGTAGTCCAACGATTTTGGGTTTCTTTACATCTTTATTTATGTCTGTCATCCGCACCTACCTTTTGTCATTTTCCTTTTCCTTTCTCTCTTTGGAAAAGAATGATAACAATCTTAACGTTTCAGCTTGAACCCTTCGTTTCTTGCCATTTTAAGGGACTTTTCGTGTTTTAACAACTCCTTTTTCTAGTTGCAACCAGTTTTGACCCGCCCAACTTTGCTCTTGATTGACAGATGGGAATCCTGAGTCTCGCAAATGGACCGTCATTTACAGAATATCTTTTGGCATAGCCAAAGGATTGGATCATCTTCATAAAGGATTGCAGAAGCCAATCGTTCATGGAAATCTCAAGTCCAAAAACATTTTGTTGGATCGCAATTACCAACCCTACATGTCAGACTTCGGTCTACATCTTCTGTTGAATCCAACTGCTGGCCAGGAAATGCTTGAAGCTTCTGCTGCTGAGGGATACAAAGCTCCTGAACTGATCAAAATGAAAGATGCAAGTGAATATACTGATATTTACAGCCTAGGAATAATCTTGCTTGAGCTACTTTCTGGTAAAGAACCTGTCAATGAGAACCCAACCGATGATGAGGATTTTCATTTGCCAACTTTCATGAGGAATGCTGTCATTGATCGAAGGATCACAGATTTATACCATCCTGACATACTCGTTAGCAATCACAGTGACAATGAAAACCCTGTTACTGAAGAATCCGTACTTAAGTTTTTTCAGCTTGCAATGGCATGTTGTTCGCCTACCCCTTCTCTTAGACCCGACAGCAAGCAAGTCCTTGGGAAGCTTGAAGAGATTGGAAGATGACACGTTATCTTTTCCTGTAGACAATTAAATTTGGTTCTGGTGATGACAGGTCATCATGCAGTTGATTGCGGCTAAACTTCTTCACTTTGATTTTCTTCTACATTTGGGTGTTTTGTTGATGGCAGCGGTGACGAAAATGACAGCAATGGAATATTTGGGTAGAGCACCAAGCCGCACGTTTTAACCACCCAACAGAACTGACCGATTTTGATCGACATTGTCGGATTTCTGTATCAGAAAAAAGAATTGTGGATTTTATATATATGGTCCCATTCTCAGCTTTGTGCTGTGAAGGCATGTAAGTCAAATAGAAAGAGCCAATTCTCAACGGCAAAAGCGTCATGCTTCCTTGAGCTGCCTGAGCAAATGGATAACGCGTTTGGGTCATTGCTGGAAGAAGAAAACAGGATTGTTGAGCCATTTTGGACTATTATTTGTTCTCTGCTGAATGTCCAAGCAGGTAAAGTTTCTCATAACTTGGCAGCCGCAGCCGCAGCCGCAGCAGCAGCAGTTAGGTGCCTTTTTAGTTCTGGCAAGTGGTTGTTTATTTATTATATGGTGATACTTTGGGCAATGGGTGCCAAATACGCACCTGAAACCTTCATATGTATATTGAATTAAAACGGAGACGGAAAGTACTAATTATTCTGCCATTCTGCTCCTCTTTTTATTCTGATGGGTTCTTTATTATCATACTTTAGCTGGCAAAGATGTTGGCGATGGTGGGTGGCTTTGAGTTGGTCCTCCTAGTCCAATCCAGTAATGACAGATCGCCATCTAGATGTGGTAGACTGGCCCTCAATTTCATTATAATATACCACTTTAGCAGGTCAATAGATCTCTCCGCTTTTCACAGCTTCAATGGCTATGGACTTTTGGGGCCACCGGGAATCTGGACCCATTCACCTAATTTAATCGGAAACGTGTCCCGCATTCTTCCTAGCACCAAGATGGGACCACAACCCATTGAAAATTTCGTACAAAAAGTCATCTTCTAATCGGACCAAGATATTGGTTAACTGCAAAAATTGTCAAGACTCCACGTCTCCACCAGTGTGCTTTGACAATTTGGCACTTCCTGAATTCCAATTCAGAATCGGAGATGGATGTTTCTGGTGGACCGCAAATTCAAGTTAAAAACAACCAGTTTAGTTATTGCAGTAATGATCTCTCTGATGATAACAACAGGATTCAAGCAACAGCCTTTACAAGCCAATACATCGGTCACCATACCCTGGCAACACTAAACATGTATTCGTACGCACCATAACATGTAAACTGTTCTGCAGTTTTGCTAGGATTAGAATCACATAGTTTCTTAAAACTTTTGTCCTGGAAATTAAACTGCATGATTTTTCGAGGTAGATGGAGCACCAGATAGGAGTCTTTGTCACTCTCTCCCCTAACAATGCACATAATTTGGAAAATGTAGTAGTTCAATTCTGATGGTTCAAGATAGAAATTGATCATCTCAGGGAACGCGGTTGCAACTCCATCAAGATCGACCCGGTACTTAACTGACCATCCTGAGCAATCTTTCTCCATCTCACATACATTAAATTGTGTAGAAGGAGCATAATGAATCTCCACTAGATGTAAATGTCCTCTGCACTCGCCAAAATACTTTACCCTCCTCCGGTACCAACCATCTGGCATTATCGGCATCGGGATTTCTCTGAATTGTTCTTGATCCACGTCAAAACAGATAGAAGGGCCCGAATCTGTATACCAATGAATAGCACCATTCCAAAACACCCCACCACGGAATCCATTGTCAGGGTCCTCCCATGCTAAAATCTCGGCAGAGACCCTCCAGAGGCCAGTGTCAGAGGAGTAAATCTCTACTTCATGTTCAGTGCCTGCAATGTCGCAAAGGAACAGGCAAATAACTTTGTAGTGAGGTGATTTTGAAGGATCGAAAGCCAAATAAGGACCGCAAAATTCTCTAAGATGACTTAATGGAGGAAGTACAGTAGATTGCTGAGTGGTGGGATTGTAGACGTAATACTTGTCTTTATAACCGTAGCTTCGGTCACTGCTACAGAAGAGCAACCCGTTGCATGACTGAAGGATTTGAATACCTAACGGATCATTAGCAAAAGTAAGAGTTCTAAAGGGAGCATCACGGTCGTGGTTGGAATCAAGCCTGATGAAGTCATACTCAGGATCCATGTTTGAACGTGGCCATCTATTCACATGAACGAAGAGTGCACAAGGAGAGTCAGAAAGGTTAAGACGACGAATGAAAAGAGGATTGGAAATGAGGGAAAGCCAGTGCTTGGATACACATTTGAATTTATGGAGAGATTTTATTGGCAGACCAACCAGGATTTGGGTCAACAGATCGTCGTTGTGGGCAATTTCTTCTGCAGATGAAGATTGTGAAGCAAAGGAGATGGTTTTGACCTTTTTGGCTGAGACCATATTGATGGAATTCTGAAATTGGAAACTTGAAATCTGTGGCCTGCTATTGGCAAAAAGCATGATTGTTCTCTGCTGCCCGTTGTAATTTATCGTGTAAAGTAGATTGTCCTGCAAGCCATGTTTCAGAATTCTCGAAGAAGATGGACAAAACTAGCAGTTGAATAAAGAACTAGTGTTGATGCTGTCATGGGCAAAATGTCAACTGGAACTGCTAGCTAGCTAACTAAGATTCTTTAAACTAACATATTCAGATCAATCACAAAGCAAGCCAACGGCCATAGAATCGGTCAAGAAATTAATAATTTACAGAACATGTGTTTCTTTAACCAAGGAAATTGAATATTATGTTAAAATATAAGATTGCTCCCTTATTTAGAATCAAAAATAAAGAACAATCTATGTAGACATGGTTTCTATCTTATAATAATTAAGATGCATATGACTAAGCATAATTAGGATCCTTGCTATTAAACCTGAACAACAAGAAAAATATCCTTTAAAATAGGAATATAAAATAATCAAACACTCCCCTCAAGTTGGAGGGGATATCAATCATTCAGCTTGTTACCAATATATTCAACTTGAATCTTTTGAATGTAACACTCTCTCTTAATCTCAATATGTCTAGGTTTGAATTTAGTTCATTAGAAAAATTTCTAGTTCTACCATTGATTGTATTGTAGGCAATTAACTTTGGAAGAAGAGTCGAAGCTTGGCGGATGGCAATCTTCCTGCCTTTACGGATAGCCTTGACAGGCTCCCTTCTTTGTTCAGTAGGCTTGGGCAGAAGAGACATGGTTGGCCTTTCAGGTTTGAGCTTTTTCAATTACTTTGATAACAACTAGTACAGAAATCTCATTCAAAAGAAGGGCCTTCTTCAACCTTCAATCAGAACAACTGCAGTGGATCTACAGACCATCGTCAATCGGAATAGCGAAGATTCACTTGTTGCGATGTGGTAATCTGATTCATCCAGTCGTCAGAAATAAGACCCAAGCTCATCTCACTTATAATAAACAGTGGATGAAGAGCTTGAGCAAGATTCATTCCGTTTCGAGGCATTATCTAGTCATATGTAATTCAACTACAAATGCATTTGCTTGCCAGTTGATTGTGGAAGTTAGAATACAAAACTTTGGATCTTTGCTACGTTTTCGACAGGTGTGGGCATTTAACTTGGCAAAAGGAAATAGAAGCAAATGATGGACTCCTAATACTTCCATAACTATTCGGTTACAAATCAACTTCCTGAAAGTCAAAGAAACACTAACTTCCTGCGTCGAAGTATTGAAACAGAACTCTACCATCTTATGCTGCTCTGGCTGTGTCACGTACTAGTGCAAGTTTAGCCAGAAGACCACATAGCTGAAGATAGGAACCTACACCATCACATATTCTCATATGGGCGAACCCAGTTTCCTGAAAAATCACAAAAAATCAGCAGAGACAACTACGATCAAGATCCAAGACAGAATAAGAAAATTAGCAAACATCAAGCCAGGAATAGCATAGCACATTTACCTTCATGAATTCCAACTTCAGATATTCAGCCATGTCATAGTTCTTGATGATACGGAAAAGGGTTGTGATGATATCAGTAGGTGAATAGCCTAAATCATAGAGCTGCTTCAAACCAGAACACGCTTCATCAAATTTTCCCTCAATCACATGGCGAACCATATTCTTCACATGCAATGGATGGGGCTGGTCGCAGACCTGAAAATCAACCGGCATGTTTAGATTTACTATAGCACAACAGTGTTCGCTAATATGATGGTATGGCTTGGCTTATAACCTTGAAAACATTTTCCTGGTTTACAAACCGAAATCCACTATAAGTAGCTTGCAAGTTATTCAATGCCTGCCTCATATCTCCATCAGCAGTAAATATGATAGCTTCAAGGCCTTCAGGAACATATGGAACCTAAATTGATTACAAAAATACAGCTTAACATAATTAGCAGTGCCATAAACGTGCACTATAAACGTGCAAATGAATCAAAACTCAAGGATAGAAACTTATTTAAATAATGCAGAGAATCCTTGGCAGTTTTGGATGACAAGTACTGAACTGCTAAATGCTTTCACCTGAGAGTTTAAGCCCCAGCTTATGTCATCGCCAGTCTAATGTACTATAAAATTTTTATATGGACTCCCAGTTTCAACACATAATTTCAGCTAAACATGAACAGATAATTTGCACTGCTGAAGCAGCCAATCATGTTCTCCATCTGAATGGATGATTCAATGTCCAAATTAGCATGATAATTGTCTGCCCCCTGCCCAATATTTGGTTCTTTGGCTATCACAAGACAGCTTTAACCTTCATACCAATTGCCACATCATCATAATTCTGACAAGTAGCATTATTGATTTATCTCCTATTAGAAAGAGCAAATTACCATATTAACAAGATAATGAAATGAAAGTTCAGGGATTCTCCAGACCAATGACATTAATCCCAGAAACAAGACTTGGGAGAAATATTCCAAAATAACATTATGAAAGGTATGCGTAAATTACAATAAACGAATAATCCATACAAAAACAGAGCTTTCAAGGAACTAAAACAAGTGAATAAGATCAATTGGGAGTAGTAAATGGTCAACAAATCAAAATGGGCAATATGAATCACTACATTCAGGATCTGCATGGCACAAAAGCAAAAAAAGGACATGTAACAAGGAAATGATATTAGTGCAAGGCTCTATATACTTCCAACACATGCATTATCCTGCAGAATTGGAATAGGTACCTTTTCTGCATCAACTACTACCATGAGACGACCAATAATTTCTTGATCAGATAACCTTGAAAACCGAACAAGGGCACATCTACTCTGAATCGGCTCAATAATTTTAGAAGAAGTGTTGCAAGCCAAAGCAAAACGAGTAGTATTTGAATAAATTTCCATCGTCCTCCTCAAGGCTTGTTGTGCTCCAGATGTCATGCTGATATTTTCTCAATGTTAACACAAGAAAACCCCAAACCAGCACGACCAACATAAAAGAAAAAAACAAGCACCTTAGGACAAAAGAAAAATTAATGAATACATACCAACAAGAAAAATGCTAGAAGAAATTTCACAAGAAAAGAAACTAAAAACACCCAAATCTAACCAAGTACATTTGAAAGATGCCACAATTTACAAACCAAATAAGATGCCACCATTACCTATCAGCTTCATCAAGAATAACCACTTTGTGTCGACTGGGGGGTAAAGTCACTTTCTTTTGGGCAAACATCTTAATTTTGTTCCTCACAACATCTATACCCCTGTTGAACAACTTGAAAGAATTGATATCAACACCGAGAGTTTAAGAGTATGTCTGCAAAATCTTACAACGCAAATCAATTCAAAGAATTGAATGGTAAATTTTCTGTTCAGAAAGTACAGACTGCAATAATCTCATTCTATACAGCTATCATTCATGTTTGGTAAGTACATATTGCTAAGTCACAATGTTTTGCAACAGTCAATCAACTGAACTGTTCTGTTTTGCACATGATTTATCCCAGACAAGGAATAAGAGCTGATTTTATCATAAAGATGAAAATGATACAAAATCGGCAAACCATATTACCTATCATCAGATGCATTAAGTTCCAAAACAGCCTCCTTGTAGTTAGGTCCTAAAAGCTCATGCGCAAGAGCTAATATACTCGTGGTTTTACCAGTTCCAGGTGGACCCTGAAAGATAAATACAAAAATTAACGCTTCTAGTACTGTATCTTGAAGTCAAATTTGAAAACAACCATCATTAGGGTTTCTGAAATTCCACAAATCTAACAAAAAAAATGCGCCTGAAATAAGTAGAAAGGATAGAGTAAAGCGTTTTAAAGAGGAGAATTAAAAAGCATTACTGAGAGAATGAGGTTAGGCATGTTGCCGTCGCGAGCGATGACTTGGAGGCGGGAAACAGCATCTTCGTTGCCGACAATGTCGACGACTTTGACAGGCCTATACTTCTCGACCCATGGAATATCGTAGTTTTGAGAGACCATCGATGAGGAGGAGGAGGATGCCATGATTGTCGCTGTGAGTGAGCGGGAGTTTACAGTGCAAAAGAGACCCGTCCAAGTTTTATACCATTTTATATTATTAACTGAATTTAATTAGATAATATCTTTTTATAGAAATTATCACATATGGATTTATTCACTTTAATTTATTATACAAAACATGAAAAACTTGTAAAGAGACTCAGCTTGATATTACTTTTATCCTCCAAGTTACGGAAACTATAACACAATGGCAACCCATTACTAGACTGAATTACTCTCATCCTCACAGCTCATCGGCAAAATTCATAGTTTTAAATGCAGCATCTACGCCAACACTGGAATCCAAGTTTGATGAAGCCAACTTCCAGGTGATCAAAATGCCACAATTTATTGACCAGGAGAGCACAAGGAGAGTCGGACAGGCTAAAGCGAGGACTGGATATGACAAAGAGCCAATGCTTGCATACACTTGAATTTGAGTGGCAAGCGAAGAAGGATTTGCGATTTAAAAAAATCATCATTGTCGGCTATTGTTTCTGCTGATCATGCAGGCGGTGAAGCGAAGGTTACTTTGATTCTTTTGCCAGATAACCTGATGGAAAATTATATTCAGAACCTGTGGCCTTGTTTATGGAAGCAAAAACTAAGGCCGGATGTACTAGATTGTCTGCCCTTGGAACCACCCTGTCAACAGAATCCTAGAAATGGAAATTGAAAGTATTAAATTAAATTAAAATGATAGTAAAATAGCAGCAATATAAAACTTTAAATTGAATGGGAAATAATAACAGAAGAGAAATTAATTAATAGAGTTGTAATTATCACAAACAAAACAACAACAGAATAAAAGATGGCAGGATAAAATAGCATATTAATGAAAATAACAATCAAGATTAATGCTTAAACCTATAAATCATTAACAACAAACTTACAATAAACTCAAGAATAGTATAGGAAGAGATCCCTCTCAATCTATCATCTAATACTATTCAATAACTCCATAGATAAATCTATTCATAGCATTCATCTAACAAAAAAACATACTTCCCAAAACCCTAAACAACTATCAAGCTTCCCTTAAAGATCATATTCATCAGTCTTTTTAAATCAGAAAAAAAGAATAAAAATAAAGTAAGATTGAACCTGTAATCTTCCCATTCTCTCAACTTCTTCCTTGCCTCCCCTTAGCTCTTAGTCTTCCTTCCTCTCCTCCATATATTCTAAATTTTCAGTTTCAGATGGCTCTTTCTATTCTTTCCTGCGTGCTCACCAATCCGTCCCCCTCTTCCTTTGCTGTCCTCTGTCAAAACTGTTTGCCTTTTCCCATTTTGGCTCCTCAGCTACTTTTCCACGTGGCTCCCACTCTAATTAACACAAATTGACAAAGAAAAACTAAAATAAATAACCCTAAATATCAGCAAAACAGGCTGATATCAGTTCCAGGCAAGACATCTCGCAGAATCTTGCATATAATAAGAAATCAATCAATTATAAAAGCTGCAGAGTGCAGCTGATATCATCAACGAATGCTTTCCATTCGACCAAGAAACTCTTTCTTTGCTCCAGCGTTTCCAGGACAATTTGTTCAAAGAAAGTTCTCTTCCATTTGGACAAATAATTATTGCAACAACAACTATTGAAATAACAATAGCCAATACCAACAATTTTATAGATAATATCCACCCATTTGGCATCCCTTTCGGTAATGCAAATTACAGTACTTCATACATTACATTCAGATGATATATTCTCACTCTTACATCTTATAAAGCATTAATTAATTCCAGACCATAAGAAGCTCTCAAACATTTCGGTAGACATCAGCAGATTATCCTTGTATGTTGCTTGAATTCTTGAAAGTTTTTTGCAGACAATCAAGCAGAATGCTATCCAAAGACAGACATTTCAGGAAAGTTGCTAACAAGAAAAAACATCCTATGAAAACGACGGAGTCGACTTCATGAGGTGATACAGTCATTATTAAGCAGATGTATGCTCCAATAGCTGAAAACAAAAGAATTTGAAGCCAAGGTTTAATAGGAAGTTCATGTGTCAGGACTGTGATCAATGCCAACGACATAAAAAAGACAACGGAATTAAACAAAATGAAGAGCTTGTTGATTTCTGCATCTTGTTCCTCGATTAAGAAGGTACTGCCAGTTTCATTCAATGGTGCGTCTGAAATTCCTGGTGCTGCTCGTAAAGCAGCATGGAATGTAGTCGTTGCTAGTAAAGTTGCCGTAAGCAGTAGTCCATGATAGTTTATGGTTGGAAATTCAGACCTGGTAACCTGTTGATGTAATGGACGGTCCCAATGATTACCAAGTTCGATATGAACCTCATGGTTGCCACTGTCAGGCTTCTTTTCATCAATATCTCTGCCTTTGAAAGCTCCAGCGGTTTGAAGAGTTTTTTCTATTTCCAATTCATTCTCCTTGTTGTCTGGTAGGACATCTGTGATATCTAAACCAGGGTACGCATCGCCAGTCTTTGTATTTACCTCAAGCATTTGACGAAGAGGACGTTCTTCCATCAGATTCTGCATCATGAGCAAAAGAAGAAATTATAAAAAAAAAACAAGAAGAAATAATAGAAGGTAAACAAGATCATTGCAAGTTACATGGAGTTGTTTCCTGAAGGTTGCAAGAAGGAGAGTTGTTTGGCCACCGCGATCCCTCCTGTTTATTACATCTTCAAAACAATCTGCCCGTTTAAGTGATTCGACCAAACACCTGGAAAGTTCATAGTGACCATGGCTGAGCGCTAGGTAAAGCTGTGTATCGCTTGTTATTGGCCTGATATTCATCCCTGTCTCCGGATAATAGTTCGCTGGCTCTATCAGGAGGCAGATCCTCCCTACCATTGTGCACCATTCCATGCAGAGTGAAGTGGTGTTTTTAGGCCAAATATGCAATAAATCCAAACCTTTCAAAGCTGGCTGGTTGAACTCCTGCATCTCACTCGCATTCCTATGATCATTTGCTGATTCTGCAAGCGGACAAGGCAAGTATTCCCCATCATTTACGAGCTCATATGATCCGCCATCTTCAGCAACCGTAATATTGAGACGCTTTATGCGACCAAGTAAGGATCTCCACGACACCATTTTTGGTTATAAAGAAAATTTCGACTCTTGGAAGGAAACAAAATGAACACAAATGGGTTTACAAGGTAGTCCAAAGTCTTCTTAGATACAATCCTCGCAACAAGTTCCCATCCCAGTTGCCTTTGTCCCCTTGACGGTCAACTGGAGAAGACCCAAGTCATCTACCATTATTTCGTAGCAACGTCAATCATTACAAAAAAAATAACAGTAAAAACAAAGGCAAGATGCCTGGTAAGTTCGAACCCGTACGAAGTTAGGTGAAAATTCCCCGACGCGTATAGCCACAACGTAACTCTGGGTTTGCTTCCATGCTCAACACGCATAGAAGAGACGGCCAAATATCCAGGAACTTGCTGCAAGTAATTTTCTGAATGATTCCGCGAATGGGTTATATATGTTTTTTTGTTCCTTTGAATTGGAATGTAGGCCATGAAGATATCGAGCTTGATTAGTTACTTGTAGAAAGAAATTACTGTAAGCACTGCTTCCAAGAACCTGCGTGTTTAGCAACGTCCTATTTCATCGTAATTATTCAGAAATTCACCTGACAGCCTGCAATGTAAACCTTTGTATACACTAAAAAATAACATAATTATGATATTATAATATGGTTAAGGAATTTTTAATTTGATAATCATCATGAATATAAATAATTATTTTAATATATATTATTAATCTAAATAATTAATATCTTCATATAACATTATACCATTTAACATTTTAATCGAAAAGGATTTTAATTGCATGAGATATGAATAAGACAAGTAAGGATTATGAACTTCCAAAGGCCATGGAACATCCTACGCGCTTTCTCATATAATTGTATAAATTTCTGGGTAACACGTGAGAATAGATTGAATTTCTTGATTACTAGTATAATTAAGGGGGAAATTATAAGCATTGATCAGCAAAGCAAGTATGCAGAAATTGAGATGTAAATTTCATATGTGTTGCCTTGAAATTTAATGGAAGTTTCAGTCTCCTGTCAAAATAAAAAAGAAGAGGAAATGCTGAACGGAACCAAAGGCAGCTCTATATTAAGATACAGAAGCCAGACAAAGGCGTAGAGGAAATTTAACCAAAGACGAGGATTCTTCTTTCTTTCACAGGTTTCAATCTCAAAAATGATTTCAATGTCAAAAATGGGTGATTCTGATTTGCATTCAGTGTTGGAAGCCGTTAAAAAAGACGACACTACATTGGTTAGCATGTATCTGTCACAATATCCTGAATTATTTGATGCTTCATCGCCCTCAAAACACGTAGAGCACCCTTTTCTAGTTGCTTGCAAGCATGGCAGCCGACAAACCGCCGAGATAATTGCAAGACTTTATCCTCGGGTTCTTAGAGTCAGGGATCGGGAAGGTTGTACGGCCTTGCACTTGGCTTGTAGTAGAGGTCATGGTCAACTTGTGGAGCTTCTGCTGCAGCATGATGCGGAACTGTGCCTTGAGAAGGACGAGTGTTCCATGATTCCGCTGCAAAAGGCTGTAGAGCATGGGTATACTGATGTTATAAAGACATTAATAGCTGCTTGCCCGCAAACTGTACAGACAGTGACGCCACAGAAAGAAACTTTGTTTCACCTGGCTGCTAAGCATTTCCAACCTAATGCTTTTCGAGTGTTGCTCGAAGAAGTTCAGAGCCTGAAAAAGGAACATCTACTCCACCTGAAAGATCTACAGGGAGACAATGTTATACATATTGCAGTCTCTAAGAAGCTTATCGAGGTAATCCACCTATGATAGGGTTGACTTTGATTTCTAGATATGTTTCCGATGTTGAGGAATATTTATTTTTCTCAACATTTTATACAGATTATCAAGTTGTTGTTCCCTGAAACCGATGCTGGTCGGGCTATGGTGCGTGTGAACACGTTGAACAAGAAGGGATTGACAGCCTGTGATCTCTGCCGCCAGTATTGCGAGGACATATCCACCCGTGACATTGGCCAAATCCTGAGTGATGCCGGTGGCCTCGAAGCACGGTTGTTGCCGGTGAAAGCTTACATCAGGTGGACATTAGAAACTGCGAATGTTGTGTTGGTAGTATTAGGACTGGTTACTGGTGCCGTATTGACCACAGTTTGCAACCTTCCGAAGCGGTTTCTGGATGAAGGTAACAAGGTAGAAGGCGCAGAATTTCAGCTTATAGATGTACTTTCCATTGCGCTACCGCGCCTTTTCTACCTCATGGTGTTTAACACGGCCATTCTTATAGTTTCCCTGGTAGCAATTGCAGTACTTCTATGGTCCCTGCCGTTTCGACCTGTGGTGCTGTTTGTCACCTTCACACTTGGTATTGTTTATGGCATGTTGGTGAATGAGGTTATGCCAAAGATATCTATCAGAATCCAGAACCACAGAATCTTCGGTTGCCCTTTGGTAGGAATATTTGCAGTGGTTTTCATTTTGTTGGGAGCCATGGCGTACTATACCCTTTCTTGGCTATGTCGATGCATCAAGTGGGTGGCCGACGAAACATGGGCTCAAATTATCTCTCCCCTTCAGAAGATGTAACATCAAATCAATAATAAAAGATATAATATCTGTCTCCTATTTAAATTGGTTCAATCTATATAGTAGATTTCATTGATTTTCTTTTTAATGACAAGTAGATTAAATCTAGATGATTCAAAAATATAGATTGAATCAGATTTCATTAATTTTCTTTCCAATTTATACAATCTCTAGCATGTTATGATCACAGATTCGATAAATAAAATTAAGAGATTTATATTACTTTTCTATTTTTGTCTCTAAATCAATTTTTATTCAATTAAATGTCTGAACTTAATTGAATATATACGCAAAATCTTAAAAGTTGGATGAATTTATGTTTCTACTTTTAAAAGCTGCAAATAAATTTATTGGAAAATGCATAACAATTTCATTAATAAACATGCAAATAAAAGTATGATTCACTTCGATTATCAGTTGACGAGAACAACACAACTATTTAATTTAATGATCAAAATCTCCTTCATATATGATTGAATCAATTAACAAAATAAACATATTTATTAATATATATCATAATGAATAAACATATCTACCATATGCAACATAAATTTTTATAATATAAAATCTATTATATATATCACAAAATATATTTATAATAAAATATATATAAAAACTATCCATCTCCACAATATCAATCACGTGGACCGATGAAAGAACGAACCCGATTCAACTCTTTTTTCAATCCGCACCATATTGAATTGCATTTCTAAAATGCATAAAACTAAACTAAATATGCTACTTGTTTGAGAGCAGATCTATTAGCGATGTATATCGTACATTTTGGCGCAGGTTTGCGGGCACAATAGGAAAAAACAAAATTGCTCTACAGAAGTTGCTGAATTTATACAAACTATTTGAATTCATTGCTTGAGGCTTGGCCTTCCGAAGATCCTTCCTAAACCTCACTTGAATCAGCTATGCCCTCGACCTTCTTTAGATGAAATAATATCGCAATTTACACCTCCAAACATCACAGGTTGACCATCTCTGCCGAGAACTAAGCCTTGCTGGTGGCCCAGTTTAAAAATGTGCATCACGAATTCAAATTCACTGGAGGTATTGCCGAAGATTTTCACCACTCATCGACTCCATCTCTTTGAGAATATCCTGAGCTAAAGATTTAACAGGCAACTCCATGTCCTCTAGCAGTTCACCCAGGAAGGGGATTGTTTCAGGCAAGAATACTAGGTACTCTTCTTTAAGATTATCTAGCAGATACTTTACAATTCTCAATCCTAAAATCCGAGATCTCATTTTCTCGCTTCGAGTTTGTAACAATACCTGAAAGGTTAAAAAAATTACATAAATTGAACCAACTACTAATCTTAGCTAACTCCATGACGAGAAATTTACAAGCGATCAGATAGGACTCGCTTACATACTTGGGAGTAATTTGAAACAAATTTTAGAAGGGAAATATATAAATTTGAAAAACAGGAAGCTGGAACATCTCATGTCGGCTCGCATGCATACAAATAATTGTGCATAGGGCACAAAGGCATCATTAGGAAGACTTCAACTGGAACAGTTGTCTTATTAGATCCTTAAGTTTTCCAAGTAAACAAAATAATGCACTTGTACCAAGTTGACCAATTCATCGCCCACTAAAAGACCTAACATCCATAATTTACTGCGCCTTATTAGGTCAAGTTTCTCAAGTGATATACTTCAACAAGAGGGAAAAAAAATGGCATAATCGAAGGTTAAAGACTATAATAGGCAACATAGCAAGGTGTAACAACTCTAAGGAATTATACAATGATACAAACTTGAAATAAATACCAATATTCACAATCAGAATGGAAGGAAATTAATGCCGCAGTGGAAAGAAAGGCATTCTAAGACTCACCTCGTGGTTTAGGGGCTTCCATAGAACGTCAGTTCCAGCAGTAACAGCCATTTGACCAATGCAAACTACCAGTAAGTCGTCAACTTCCTGAATAGATGGGATATCTGGATGCTCTTCAAGAGAAGTTGGTGGCTCCACAACAAGCTGTGAGACTATGGGTTTCAACAGAACCTGCAGGCAGAATTCGAATGACAAACAAGGTAAGAAAGAAACAACAAATTGGCTTGAAAGAACACAATTTATTGATAAATTGAAGTGGTAGATAACGCTCAATATTCAAATATTATCTTCCATCACCCTTAAGAAAAATATTCCGAGTTCCAAAATATATAACATTTTAATTTGAATGCACTCCGGAAAAAAATCATGTAAATGTTCAAATAACAGTACCATCTTAATACGACAAATGAAACCTGATAATCAATCAAAAATTTAAGATACAGGGACTAGTCGAGTTCATCAGTACTCAAAGCTAGAAGCCCAAACAGATACCTCAGAATTCAACATCAAAACTCTCCTCTAACTTCATTTATCTATTATCTGTTGAAATTTAAAACTAAAAATTTAAATATTTCTATTTAAAGTAAAATCTATAAAACTAATTTATATGCGAAAATCATTGGGTATTACAGTTGCACATTAAAATATGAGACGAGTGGTTTTAATGCCATGTTTTATGAACTCAAAAATTTGTAAGAAATCAGAACAGAAGTAACTAACGGAGCAATTGAGTTAAGAGAAATATTGGAGGCATAATGTACGATTCTCAATGGGCGGATATGACCTAACAAAATACAAATGACAACAATCATAAACTTGCCAAGATCATTTTTTCTTTTGCCCAAAACAAACATCATCTGTAAACCTTTCAATAACTACATGCAAAAAAAGGTGAAGTTTGCAAGTAGAAAATACTAGCCTGAAAACTTGTTGAATCAAGGAATTTCAAGCTTCCAGAGTCGTACAGAAAACATTTATGCAAAGCTGATAGGACCAACGCCCTCAACTGCCAACTTTTAACCGACAGCAAATTGGTTTTGTTTTTCATGTCTATTCCTGCTTCCTGAATCCTGGCTTTCTTTTTATTCCGAATCAAACCAGCACCTTTTGCATCGGCAACATCCACAAGATGTTGTATGCAACCATCACGCAAGTACTTGAAGTAAGGGACAAAAAGGGACCTGCAGTAAACGGGATCAAAATTTAAATAGCCCAATGTCTGGAGGATAGCAAACTGCATTTATGATGATCAAAAGGAAAAAGTTTTGGAGCCCCTTTCACTAGCAGGGTCAATTAAATTCCGTAAAGACAGAAAATAAGATTATCCGAGAATGCCATACTTATATTACACCTATGAGTGTTGAAACGTTGAAACAAGAAGATTACCAACTGAAATTTGTAGCCACAAATTCAATGCATAAAATCAGATAAAAGAGTGAAGACATCAGAATACCCGAGCTATAATTATCATAGTTAGACCCACAACCTAATGAATAATGTAAATTGATTGATATTAATGACAAAGAAACAAGAGAGAAGTTTATAAAACTGAATGTACGATGTTCAAAAAATGAAAAACTAAGCACGGAAGATCTATCAGCTCACCTATGACTCTCGGTAAGCTTGTTCACCATGCCATACAAGGCAATGGATCTATTCATGGATACACCACTGCCATTGTCAACATCTTCCACATGGGACCCTGCCCAATCAACACTAGTGATAAAAAGAGGCTTAAACATAGACTCTGTGAGTTTCATAGTTAGAGAAATCACAGCATCAATAACACTATTCTCAACAGTATTGATGTTCCTAATTGAAACAGGATGTTGACGACGAAGATCAAGAGCATGCAAGCAGAGGTCAAAAATCTTTTCATGGTGACCACTGACAGATGACCTATCCAGCTTTCCAACTAAACTCCCTAACATTTTAAAAGTAATTTCCACACTTGAATCCCCAGCCTCTACTGCATCTGAGTAAATTGCCAACAAAGGCGGCAACACAAGCCGAACCTGCAGAAGTAAAAATCAGGACTGCAGTCCTCAAATAGTGAAATGAACAGAACTAGAAGATATTAAATAACTCACAGGAATTCTCTCTGTAAGGAGCCTTCGAACTACATCAGCTTTCAGCATTAGCTTTGACCTAGATTCTGTTGTACACTCAAAACCAAGCACTAGTAATCTTATAACCTCTTCAAGATACGGATTTAAAAAACCACCAAGCTTGTCCACAACTGCTTCCAGAGTGACAAGAATAGACTGCATGAATGATTCTTTTGAATTTGGTACAGCAGAAGAGGGGTTCTCATCACTAAATACAGAAGAGATTTCATGAGATATCTTAATCACATTTTTCATAATTCTTGGAAGTTCAGCTAATGCCCTTGGTCCAAGTATATTAACTAAAGCACCAGTTGTGCGAAGGCATTTAGAAGAAATGGCTAAGACGGGTGAGCTAATGCCTTTGGTAATAGATGGAAGGCACATACTGAAGATAGAATAATCAGAAGAGAAGCTGTGAGCCAGGACTTCCATTGTAGAAATTGCTGAAAGTTTCAGGGATGCATCTAATTCATTCTTCACATTATCAACTAACCCAATTATTTCCAGACACATATTGTGAAATGCTTCAAGTGAACTCCCATCCAAATGGAGCCAACCAGTAATTTCCCTTCTTCCCCTGTGCTTCACTGTATTTGTCTCACGATCCTTCAATGTCTCACAGAGTACCCCAAGAGCCTAATTGCATGAAAAGTTAAAATAAATTAGATGTATCCACGTTCTAACACAGGGAACAGCAAAGTTTGAAGCCATAACATACATCATAAAACATGATGCAGAAAGCCAAATTTGCACACATTATGTTTGGCAACATATAACACGTTCATATCGACTGACTGTCCACAAGGCACTTGTTTAGCTTCATATGCAATGATACTCTATGGTACATATAGAAAAAGATCAAGACAAATAGAGATGCCTAAACAGGAATTGATCCAAAATTTTACACCTGAAACAGATTCAGAATTCATGTTGTACTTGCAAAGTGAAAATCATAAACAAAATAGAGAGAAAAATGGAGGGGAGCAAAAATATGGATGTTGATAGCTATAAAACCATTTTTTCCAGAGCCTTGGATCTCAAATTGTTATCCAAGGTCAGGAAAAAAACATCACGTCACATGCTTTAGATGCTATTGCAATGAAATTGTGTTAAATAGTCATTTACCTTCTTTTGCAAATTTCCATCTGATTGTCCAAACAACTTGATGATCCCTGTGAAGAATGACGCAGAGTTCATAACAGCCGTGATAGTCCTCAACACAGCATGCATAGACTCTTTCAAATCTTTTCTCATCATAATGGTTATTTGTGTTTTTCTTTTGTCGAGAAAATGTAGAAGAGAAACAACATGCTCCATGAGTTCTTGAAGAGTTTCCTGTAAAGAAATGCACAAAATACAATAAAACAGGATTTATTTTTTCTCTGCCATTCAAAATATACTTGCCTAATTGGAAATAACATAATGACAACCAGTGCTACCAACAAAATTACAGGTGATCTCAATCAAAATGAAAAAGTAAACCAGAGTCGGTGTAAAGATGCCTCTCTTAAGTAATATATAGCCCCAAAGACAAAGATTAAGGTTTCCAAATATGCCAGAAAAAAAATTACAGGCAATTGATGAACATATTACCATCTCGCTGCAAGTAGGGCATTTAATTTTTAATTTGAAATTGAAGCCCTAGAGATCCAATAGAGGAATATTAAGGGAATTGGAGGATGATGGTGACACAACATAATTTAGTTAAGCGTTAATTACAAAAGAATTCCCCAAACTACAGCATGTTTTTCAACACAAACTAAAAACTATATCCAGAGAAAACACTGAAATAAAAGAGTCATCATAGCCGGTCACTCTAGTCTAGAGAAAACATGAATAAACCATAACATTTAAAATTCTCCTCCAAACACCTCATCCTAATTTACTAAACACTAAAATGTCAATGGAAGGCTCCATTCAGTTTGTAATGAGCTGGTTTTCTATTATTTTTTTCAGTTCACATTCCAAGGCGTGTAATTTTTGTAACTAGGAGTTTTTTTAGTACAGCAGTTTGTTTGTCCTGAATTGGACAATTATGATGAACCCTTTTTAATTTATATGTTCTGAAAACTAAACCGCAGCATTCTGAATTTGGAAAAATGAATTATGTACTATGACTCATCAAAATGCTAAAAGCACACATCAGAACCTGGATGATATCAGAATCTTCGCCTGATTCAAGCTTGAACATCAGTTCCGGATCTTGTAGTTTATGTAGAACAAAATCAAATGCCAATAGCATTTCCATGAGCAGCTCTTGGCACACATGACCAGTCCCTATATGTTGAAGCAGCAAAACAAGAGAAGGAAGCCATATCATGCATGAGTACTGTTCACATATCTGCATGGCAAAAGTATATTCCCACTCTCTCTTTATAGAAGACTTGGTGCTGTCCGAAATACATGCATCAGAAAGGTAAGATGGTCCTTCCCTTGAAACTAAGGACCGGAAAAGGAGGATAAGCAATGAAGCCAAGCTATTTTTTTCTCCTAATATCCTGTGAAGAAGCATGTGAATAAGGCATAAGTTAGAACTTGGGTGAAAAACAAATCATAAAGAGTTCAGTAGATGATACCTTAACAGGTATACAATAATTGACAGTTTCCTATGCTCAGCAACTGCAGGCAACAAATTTACAAAAATCTGCAAATCAATTTGCCAAGTCAGAAAGCTATCTCAAAGAAACCAACCAGGGAAAATGCAGATGATTGATATACCTGGAGCAATTTCTCAGCGTCATTGGTCTTAGCCAGCCAACAGGGAACAACTGTAGATATAAGCTCCTCAAACACACGTTGCGAATAGCTATCAATCTATACCATTTACAGGAGGGGAAACAAGAGCTATGATTAGAACAAAGCTAAATAGTTTTAATCTCCAGTTTTGAATTATCTTGCAAGATCAATTTCTATCTTACAATTGATCACATAACCAAAAATTAAATACTCTCTTCAAGCAGATCTAGAAGAAAAGATTTGCATGCACATATGCACAAAGAATGCCATAAAGATGGGCAAAATAAACACTTGCATGTGCGTATGCATGTACTCAGCATACAAAATTTAAAAAAAAAAAAGCAACGTGTAAAGGGGAACAAATATGTACAAACCTGAGTGACGGTAGACTCCCCAACAACCATTAGTATATCTAGTATATGTTCCAAAATCTTATCAGGAATGATCTTTGCAATTGAAGATAGCAGTGAGAAAACATGATTGCGTGTAACCCCACTATTAGCAAAACGAGCACATTCCAACAACCTTTTGATGTCTATTTTGTTTGTTACGTCATCCTGTGATCAAGAAGAGTTGCATTGATTTAAAGAGGAATGAAAGATCAGACACAACCGTGCTTGTCAACATCCAGCTATAGTTTTCAAATGCAATCAGAGTAGGCATACCTTCAGTGAGATGGCATTTGTAGATGAAGCAATAATATCTTCTAATACTGATAATAGTGCCTGCTGGATATAACAGGCTGTGCCAGATATGGTCTCAGAAGTCCCAGATGAAGATCGAATCCAATTTTCACCTTGACCAGTTACCCACTTATCCGAAAATATTTTACCAAGAAGCTCAAACAAGGGACCAATGAGAGATTCCCTATAGCATTAAACTGAATCCTATTAGAAAGTAAGCACACTAGTTCATGGAATGCAAAATCAAATTACAAACTTCTAACCCAAGGTTTGGCACATTATTGAAAACAAACCTGTTAGCCATATCTTTCTTTAGCATCAATATGTCAAGCAAGGAACTGAGTAAGTTCAATGCAGTTTCTCCTTTACAAGCCACATCAAGATCCAAATTTGATGGTTCATAAGCTATTGATTGCTTTTTCTTCTTACCAAATGCCAAACCAGTTTTCTCACCATCCATTTCTAGTATAAAACCAAGTGTCTGCACAACTGTAGAGTAAGTGATCTGCGTCCAGAAGAAGTGTTTCCAATCAAATCTCTAATCATACACTTTCTTACAAGTTATCATTCAAATTATAGCACATTTACTAGAGTATTAAAGTATCTGAGCTCTAGCAAGCCTTCAGATCAGCCCAAGAAGACATGAGGTCTAGCAAATATTGCTTCACATCTCAGAAAATTTGTTTGTTTTCTTCTGTTTGTCTTAAGGACACCAAACTTCGGAGGTAAAAGACTTGGAATGCATGCCTAGAAAGCCTAGCATGCATGTTCCTTACAAAGCATTTATAAAAGGAATCCTCAGCTGTTATAAAAAATAGATATACTAGGAAGGCCAGTATTAATAGATGTCACAATCATCCTGCAGAAAACACTACATACAATTGTCACCCTTCAAGAAACTCGGATACATACTAGAACTATTCACTATCCATTCCACTCTTATCAAGCTTAAGAAATTTGGAACCATAAATAGAGGGATCTTTATCAGCTAAGAAAGATCCAATGAAGAATAATCATTGAAGGCCTCTAAGCATAAAGTTATACAGCTTTCCACATTCTTTTCAACACATACTGGTCAATGAACTGCATGATTATTTCAATTACAGAGGGTCCAAGGAAAATTCTCTTAAGGAACCACAAACACCCAAATCAAGTAAGCTAAATCTTAATTTCAGGTCAATTGAGAATGATAAAAAACTGCATAAAAAACATAACATTAAAGTAAAGGTGGAATCAAGCTGGGGTAGAAAGCACAAACATTCAAGCGAAGCAAAGCAACTCTAGTTGCATTTTGTATATCACCACTGGAATTCCGGAACAAAACCACAAGCTCACGAAAAAGAAGCCCCTGCTCAAAGCAAGAAAGAATAAGGAATGAATAAATTATCATCTATTAAGAAGGATATTAGAAAACCATCCAAGTAGATAGTTTTAGCCATTCTAAATATTGTTGCATTTTGTATACTATTTGATACTTTGTTACACCCATTTCATTAGTATCCTAAAGCATTATAAAAATTTAATCCGTTAGAGCCTTGATCCCAAGTCAATTGATCAGTCAACTATATCAATTCTGTCCACGAGAAATGCTTTGGAGTACACCTCGGAAAGACGTATTTCCACTAAATAATTTTGAATCAATCTATTCCAAGAGGCTGGATTGGTTGCAGTATCATAATCAATGCAAACTTCATCATATATCATAAAATGGATTTTGTTCTATGTAATGAGTTGCATCCAACGATGCATAAGAAAGTTAACAAGTAGAACAAATAAAGCTAACCTGTTTCTCAGTTGTCAAACTATTGTAAAATTCATCACTTAATTTCTGCAGGACAGTAAGACAAGGTTCTACGACAGCTGCCTCTTCTGAGAGCCCATTCAACTGGTTAAAAGCAAAATTGAAACAGAACTTAGAAAAAATGTAAAGATCATACTGTAGAACACTGGAACCATGCATATAAACAGCTTCTTACTTGCAGCGACAATAGAAAGTAATCGTCAACAGCACATCTGTTGGATGATGAAGGAAGCATAGCACAGAACTGATGCAAACCAGATCATACAACTGTTAAGCAAACGAATGAGAACATTGAACATGTGTCCAACTATGTCAATTTACCTCCAATAGAAGGCACAAGATCTTGACTTCTGTTTTGGACAGTTTTGAAGAAGAAGTGTCAGCCTCAAAATAAAATTGTTGCCGTCTTTTCAAAAGTTGAAAAAAAAATGTTTCAACATCTTTGACATGAATTATTGTATACCCCAAACCTCTGAGTAATGATAAAATCATTAGCTGCCACAAAAATCCACGTCACTTTCTATCAATAAAATATTTTCCCCATGTATGAGAAGGGTGAAATTTAATTAAGAGTGAAGGCGGAAATATAAATCCTCTTGTATAATAAACAAAAATGTACCACAGCTAGAAAGATCATATTGAGACAGCAAACCTGTGCAAATGGGGACAGTTGAAGAGCATAACCCAAGATAAAAGCAAGAATATTTTCTTTTGCAGATTGATCAAATCTGAAAATGGAAAATGAATTACTTGCATTTAAATAAATTGTGATAAGGATCATAATGACAATGGTCACATACCAAATATAACATAAGAAATCCTTGACAAGCTTATAGTTCAATGAGTAATTCAAGTTAACTTTAGAACAAAACTAGTTAAAGGTGAGTACAAGGATAATTTTCCTCCACAACAAGTTGAAGGCTAAGATCAGGTCCATAACTAGCTTGATTAAAGAATTCCAGCGAAAAGTAACATAATGAATAATTTGGTACAATCACTAATCAGAGACAATTCAGCAAAAAATAATTTTGAACTTCTTAATTATTACCACTGAAAACAGAGATAGATCTATAAGATTATATATCCAGAATCAAAAGAAATCAAGTGGTGAGCTACAGAATTGGCATCAATGCAGACTCCATGTCACATGGAAAAAAAATAATTAACACATAAAAATACCTCCGTTCAACATTTCTTGGAACTAGAAGACTACTGCAGGATGAGCCAAGCAAAGAAGCCAGTAATGAAGGCAGATAGTCTTTTCCTGATAATATCGCCCTTTTTTGTTGCACAAATAAGCCTAGGAGTTCATCAAGAAAATGACTCCAAATTGCATTGTTTCCTGACATTTTTCCCACATCTTAGATATGAAATCATTCAAACATGAAGAACCATATCTTTGGAATATCAAGTTAACTGTAAAGTAATATACCATTTTTTTTGCTCAAATAGTCCACACGACGTGATAATGCATAAAGCCCTTCGATGCAGCACATGGCAGCAATTCTTACTTCCTTAAAAGAGAGGATAGGCACCACAGAGTCAATCCAAAATATAACTACACTAATGCTCTGTTTAACAACTGAAAAATTAGAATTGAGAATTGGACCTAAAAGTTATAATTCTAGTGTTTGGTGAAGTATTAAATTGAAATTGGAATTTGGACCCAATTCCGTAGAATTGGTTCTACCTTGTAAAACTTAAAATTCCAATTCATCATAAGTAGTCTAAGAATTGCAATTTCAAAATTAAAAAATAAATAAATAAAAAGGTGTCTTTACATTGGAGAAAACAAAAATCAAGAGATAAAGAGAGAGGAAAGTTGGAGATTTTTTCATAAGAATTTAAAATTTAATTTTTTATTATTTATTAAAAATAAATATTTTTAATAATTTTTATAAATATTTAAAAAATTAAATTTTATTTTTAAAAATAATTTAATATTCAAAATTACAAATCAAAGTTATAATTCAATACCCAACCAAATAATAAAATTGTAATTCCAATATATTCAAATTATAAAAATTATAATTTTTTATATTATCCAAACAATAAAATTAGAATTCTAACTCAATTCTAATTCCAATTTCAATTCTACAATCCAAATGGAGCATAAAAGTGGAAAACGAAAAAGGGGAAAGCAAAAACAAACAATTTTCCATCTCTCTTTATAAATATAATATACAGTAAATTAATTAAAAAAAATTGAACTTCAATCTAAACAGTAATTTAGTAATTGTATTAAAATATAGTTTGGTTATTAGTGGTAAATATGAATTTTTGTCCAAACCAAATAATAATTTTTTTCATAGTTACATTACATTAATTAAAATAATTGTATCATTTTTTTATTTTAATTGAGTGTAATATATGTGTCTGTGTATCACTTTATTACAGTTATAAATATTATTTTACAAAAAAAATTGTCATCTTAAATTAAATAAATCATTATAAACGATAGGACAAAAAAATTTAATTGACATGCAACACAATTAACTACTAACATATACTAAATCATAGGCAAGAACTTAAAATACTTGCATATTAAGAGAGAAAAAGACGAGTGTACGAAGTAATTGATTCTTGAAAAAGTCAACTGTCAAACCTGGCTATCACAGGCAAGTGGAACAAGAAGCGAAGGAAAATTGGCAAGAATTTGAAAGAGTAATATATCATCAGGCTCCAAACAAAGAGATGCAAGACAGTGAAGACTTTCAATTTGAACAGCAACAGGAACATCTGTAGAATAACAAAACTTTAAAAAATGGAACTGCGTAACAAAGCCTTCAGCGCAGGAATGCAAGTCAATTTAATAGTTTCTTGAGCAGTTTTCCAAAGAAACATCAAATATATGCACTACATGCACAGGATACCTCTTATGCACTTCATTGTAAAAAAGCCAATATACACGTCAGATTTACCACAAAAACTATGATACCCCAGACTTCAGTTATAAAAAGCAACAACCACAATACCAGGGAGAGATTAGAATTTAGCGTAATTGCTAGGAACCTCTTGAGGTTAGGCCTAATTGTGATTGTACGCTTTTCTATAACCTACTTACAATGTCCTGATATCTTAGTTTGTTTATCAAGACACCCGTTTTTGGATGCTTCTCTTCATTCAGTACTTTTGTTTTCCATCCTAATTACTTTCATAACATTTTGAATGATACCATTATTTTATTATTACAAAAATTGTATTTTTCAAAGAAAAAACTGAACATGGTTCCTCCTAGTTGTTGAAAGGTGCTGCACAACTAATTCTCAAGCTGAACAATATTATGCCATAATGCTCTATAGCAAACTATCTCAACAGAATCAACTGGAACGTGAACTAAAATACTAACATGAAACCTATATATCCTGCGACCCAAAATGAAAATGCATAGTCAAAGTCTCCTATCCAGAAATAGGCACTTAATCACCTTCATTTGTAAAAAAGCCAGACAAAAATTCCAAAGGAGAGATGCTGCATCTTGTGACAAGGTAATGAAGATGTTCCTTGAAAACATGCTTTGACTGGGATGTTGCAAAGAAGGCAAATAACTCCCTCTCTATGCAGCTTTTCCTATTATCGTCCTGAAAGACAAAAGTTGACAATTTCAACACTGACCCTTGCATGGAAGAAGATCGTGACAACAAAAACTAACTAAAGAAAATTACTAACCAGCAAGAAATCAGAAGCTGCTATCGAAACCAGATTCCTCAATAACCTCCATAAGACACAAAGTAGAATGTCAGCATTCAAACTGACATTACCATAAGCTAGCTGATCAACGAATTTCTCACAATCCCAGTGTAGCATCTCCTTATTGCACTGTTAACCATTATCATGGATATATCATTATAACTTGCAAGGAAAAAGGACAAAATCCACAGCATTAAAATCAAATTAGAACATGCAGTGTCAAACCATGTCAACTCACCTCAATGACAGAAACACCGGTGGCAGACTCCAGGACTTCCCACTCAGTCTTTAAAACAGGGAAGCAAGCTTCAAAAAGTGCCAAAAATTGCCTACTATCTGTATTGCAAGAAAATAAATGAGTCTCATTATAGTGATCTGAAACTTAGCAGCACGACCAATATAAATGAAGCTGCCTCAGGCAAAGTGCCATTTGCACATAAACAAAATACAAAACATTCAATATCATAAAGACAAAACAAGCCATATACCAAGAGACCAAAGCATGAATTTTTCTGTTCACCTTATTTATTCTATGCCTGAGCCTAGCACATCAAGAGCACCATACATGTTTTGGTCAAGGAAAATTTGTGGCAAGAAAACAGGAGGAGAAAATAAAGAGACATCTCCTAACATTGTTCTCTTTCCTATTACTTGATGTTGGTACTAGGAAGAAATTAACTTCCACTTCCATCTATCCTTTAATTTCTCCTTCCCAAACAAGCGTAAAATAACCCACTCAAATTTTTCATGCTTACGTTCCTTCTAAAGCAAAGCAACAGAATGCGCTTAACAAGTCTCAAAAATAACCTACCCTCAAATGGATCTGAAAAAATAAATCTGTAATACAGTGCCATGGGACAAAGATAATCTCATTAAAGAGTAGAAAAACGTACCATTCTTTGGACTTTGAAATGACTGCATCACAATTAAGAAGAAAAATGTCTTTGACAAGCTTGAATCATTGCCACACTTGGTAAACCAACATAAAAAATCATTGGGGTGCATTACAAATGTTTCTGCCATGCTGCTAATAATTTTCATATTGACTGCAGATATGCTTTCACTTGGTAATTTCTGAAAATTTTCCATATTACAATTCAAGTTATCAAACTGATGCAATATATCCAAATGTTATTACCAAAAAGAAAAAAGTGGAAACAAAACAAAATGCACAAAACAGAAAATCTTGCATGGAAAATAACAAGCAAAGGAACATACCATGTGTTTCCAGTCATTGCATTTGAACTAGATATGGTATCAAAATGCATGACAAAAATACATATGCTAAACGTACTAAAGATTCCATTGAATTCAGAGTGGAATAAAAATTAAAAAAAACTACCTCTCCTTCAGTGGGGATGTCATGGAGATTGTGGTACAACGGCCAATTCATTTCCTTGGCCAACTTAAATACCTTCCAGTTTAGCCTTCTTGTCTGCATGACCAAAACACTTACAGATCAATAAGAAACGTATCTGCAATTTTAATGTTTTGATATACTTCACAATGGTACAACTTCAACACCGTAAACAAAACAAAAGAATAAAAGCCACAGACCTTAGGTGATATAAGGAGCAAAGGAAACATCATGGCAGCAAGTTTCTCTGAAAAATCAGCTTGGTTATGGAAGTTTGAAATGGCAATTTTCAAGACAGAGAGAACCACATCATCCGCAAGAGTATGATTATTTGATGAGCCTGCAAACAGAGAAGACAAATTTAAATTGAAAGGCAGCAAAATACTCAAGCCTCGCATCTCAAAAGTTCAATTGAAATGTTAGCAAACATGAGCGGAAATGAAGAACCATTTTGTCTACTGATGGAAGTGAAGACCAATATTAGCAAATGCAAGAGCAGTATCAAGACACCAGGTGAACATCAGAAGTGCACAAGAACAAAGCATTAAAAACCAGTCATACTCGATTTTTGGATGGCAGCCCATCTTTTAAGTAAATCATCTGATGCTTCAAGAAGATCAGAAGCACTTATTATTTCTGACAATCTGTCGAGAGCTAAAGCAGCTTGCACAACTGTTAAATCATTGTCATGGAGTTGACACAGGATTGCATCTCGAATATTTCCAAGCATCTGGAACACACAAGTCAACCAAAATATATAGATCACTGTATCTTCATGGACAGACATGATTTAATGATAACACAAAAATATATATGTGCAGACAGTTTCGTATTGAAAGTAATCCACAATATCAGCCTTCATACCCTAAAAACCAACCACTAAACCACTTTGTAGGGCTTTGCAAGGTGATAGCAACCTTGCCCAGTCTTCACTCCCATCAATTTCTCAAGAGGTCTTCTAAACAGTTTGAATCATTTTGATAATAATTAGTTTGATCTGTTTTACCAAGAAGGTCTATAGTTTGAATCTATACAGCCCTAAACCCTAAACAAAAATAAATAAAATTGAAATGAAAATGAGAAAAAATAAAAAAAATAATTATAAATTCAAAAATTCTAAGGCAGACTTATCAATCCAATCCATATGATTCATATATTATACAATTTAAACTTTCGTTAAATATAATTTAAATCTAATTAAATATTAAAATGTATAATATATGAATCATATGGACTGGATATATAAGTCTGCCTTACCAATTCAGCAGATTTATATTTTTTTTCTTTGGTTAAAAAAGGTAAAAGAATTACATTAAGAAATGTTTTCCTATTTCTCTCACATTACAACAGTGGACCAGAGTTAAAGTTCAAACAATGACTCAGCCACATAATAGACCAAAATGAGCCACCATGCTTTATCCTAAGTTGGGCAGTTTGGTCATAAATATATATAAACCAATGACAAGTAAGAGTGAACTAGAATTGTGGAATCAAGGAATTGAAAAATCTTCAGACCAGAATTAGAGTTAAGGGTTTTGAAAATTAAAGAACTGAAACCAAATCAAACATTTGGGACAGCTCAGTTTGGAGACTAAGCCCTTACGACATGGAAAACATGGGAATAAAACTCAAAATGGAAGCAAACTCATGAAGTTTTGGGGCATGATCTAATAATTCTCACAATTCCACCACTATAATTTCATGCCAAAGCAGACCCAACCGCTCCAAATATTCAATCAAAGATAAGATCGTGTATCAAACAGAAGCAATAACCTCAACCTTAATGACAAAAAAAACCCCTTTTGAGTCCTAACTTTGTGAAATGGCAAGCAAAAAATTCACTAATTCATTGCTTTTCAATGGGAAGGCTACTGCTACTTTCACAAAGATCCATTCTCGAAAGATTAAAAATCCTTCAAAATAGTAATATAAACTATAGTGTAATGAAAAGAAACATAAAATTTTAGACAGCAACAACATCTAAAATCACAGATGATAAATCAATTACAGGAGAACAAACACAAAATTGCTACGTGGTTAAAGTAGATCATCAAGAGCAACAGTCAAGTCCATAAATGGAAATAAGGGGCAATTGACAAGTCAATGGCACAAAACCACATATACTAATACAGAAATAATGTAGGCAAGCCATTTCACTGTATATCTAATAGCATTGAACACAAAAAAAAAAAATGCAGCCAATACTACCTCAGAATCAGCATCCAATGTTTGAAGAAAGCTGGATACCTTCAAACCAGACAGTGTAGCACGCCGAACTTCAGCCTATTTGACATTATAAAAGCATTAGAAGACTTGACAAATGATAGCTAAAACATGGGAAAATACAAATAACTACTCCAGGGAATGACAACAAATGATACCCGTGGATGCTGCAGAGCAAACCAAACTTTGGAAGCTGATGTTGCTGCTGACAAATCCAAGTTCCCATCCAACATCTTACATAAAGCTTCAAACACAATGCCCTTTTTCTTGGACTGGGTTTCAGAATCCTATCAGATAAAGAGGAAGGATCAAGAAGGTAAGAATTTGTATGCACACCAGAGAGAGAGAGAGAGAGAGGAGCACAATTATCTAAGAGACCTCCAAGAATTTTCGAACAGCTTGATGAAGTTCAGATGGATAATTCTTGCTAATAACCATCAAGATCTTCTTTGCCCAGCTTCCTACAAAGTCCAATGCATGAAGTATAAGAATTTTATATCAACAGTAGATAGGTTCTGAAAACAAGTAGCTTCAGAATAATGAAATTGCACAAATAGACGGTAGCTAGACTCCCAACATTACAGCAGTAGCTGATTTAGATTCAGCTTTCCTAAAAAAATGGGAGGAAACAAAAAAGATATCAAACAAGATAACAGGATAAATATTAATAAGCATATATAAGTTAAGAGAAAAATAATGCCATGAAAATGAGAAAAATTATGTGATAAGCTAGATAATTGTCGTACTAAGAACATACCTGCATGAGATGGTGTTGAATTGTCATCTCTCCGTGACATTTTTATGCAAGAAAACAGGAGCCTTGAGACCACACGTTCCACACAATTTTTTACAGGAACGGTCTCTATTATGGATGTCAAAGTACAACAACTTGCATCATCATCAGAACTGCCAATAAACAATAAATCAGTCTAGGCAGCGGCTAAGAGAACAAAGTGTAGAGCTCAGAATGACAATCAAAACATTCTTTAATACACACCTGTAGTCAACCAAAGATTCCAAAAGCACAGTAACGAATCTATCAATATTGAACTCCTTAGACAGTTCCACAAGAACTGCAGCAATATCCCTGCATGACATAAAGAAAATTACAAAATGATAAGCAGCACATCCATATTTAAGATGCCTTATATGTCAAACAGATGAGGCAATTCAAGTTTTACCTGGTATCCCTCAAAAACTCCAAAGCTTTCTTTGGGACCATATCAACAGATTGCAACTAAAAAAAATTTTTAACAAAGTGACATGAGAGGTGCATCAAAATATTTGCACTTGGCAACCAAATCTTTCAATTTACATCACTACATTGTACCCCATGGATATGATATGACTTCACGAATGCACACGACAAATCAGGACAATGATGAGACGGGAAGAAGAAAATGAAATCACATGTTTCTCATAGGCGAAAGCACAGGGACGAGACTAAATGAAAGCATAACTCGAGACAAGTAAATAAATAAATCATTGACTAGTTCTCATGCAAAGTTTTTTGCAAATGACAAACATAGCGTTTATGAGTTCACATGGTAGTACCTGAACAAGGTTAACTACAGCCATAACTGACAAACGGAGCCACTGAAGATCAGTCAGCTCTTTTCCATCTTCTTGGGCCATCTCAGAAATTGATCGAATCAAACTTTTAACAAGCTTAGGAGCCAAGGAAACTCTGTTTGCTAACAAACCAACAATCATCAAAGCACCAGCCTACACCATTCAGTAAATGTTTTCCATTTTAGAAATTGAAAAGTGAGCATGTAAATGAAAATCAATCATTAATGCTCCATCAAAATTCATAAAAAATTATCTTTAAATCTACCTTGTGATCTGAACATCCTTTGGCACTAGGCTGAAGTCCAGAGACAACAAATGGAAGGATTCTTTGTACGATGTCACTGTCAACAACTTTTATAGAACCCAAAGTTTCAATAACGACCGCAGTACAAAAGCTAATAACAGGTCTTGAAGGTTGAAACTTCTTTGTTGAAGAGGCCTGCAGCAAAAAAGTTCACCATTTCTTACATGTACTCACGACAAACAAGCAGCTAAAAGAACAAAAAAAAAAAACTCAAAAAATATAAATTAAAAAAACACTCACATAACTGCACACAGCCTCCAGAACTCCCATATCACAAATGCACTGCCGCACAATAACATTTCTCGGAGGGGGGGCACCTGAGGCTTTAACACCATCCAAAAATTTCCATCTACTAATTCTACAGAAATAAAGAAAAAAAATAAAAATTACAAGACAAAACCCCCTAAATTATTTTGTATTAACATAAGAAACATCAGTGAACTGTAGTTAATTACCTTGTGTCAATTAATTGAACTATCCGAACAAAAGCATGGGTATCATGATATGGCAAGGCAGATAAAATCAAATCCTCAACATTGTATACATGTATCCTGCATAATTTTCAAAGCAATAATCACATTAGAACTGAACTTTCCTTAAAAAGAAACAAGTAGCTTCAGCTCCAGGAGATGCTTACTTGTATCTACGAATCAAAAACTCGAGGGTTTTATGAGCAGCAGGTAATTGAAGATGACCAGATAGTAACCTCAAATACGAACGAATAGTAGCATTAATACGGTTGTTCTCATCTTGACTCATCAATTCTCTATTCAATTCTTTACTTTTATCACTAAACAGATCATTCGTATAATTTCTAAAGCGTTCGTCAAAAGTTATAAGAACCTCCAGACCTGAATAAGTAAAAAAATGCAGAAATTGTTTAAAACTTCAGAATTTCACAGTAAACAACTAAAATAATGAAAAGAAAATTTGAGCCAAACCTGAAAGGGCGATATTGAAAACAGTATCAATGTCAATATCAGCAGCTTCTTTAGGATCGAAAAGGATAGAGGGGCGAGTTATAGGCCGTTTTTGGGACTCTGTATCGATTTGTATTGCAGACCTAATTGCTGCTAATTGAGAAGCTAAACTTGTCGCCATGGTTTTTAGCTCTTCGAAGAAGTAAGATAGAGAAGAAACAGAGAAAGAGAGCTAAAAACTGAAACGTAGAACCCGAGGATACAAATTTGAGTAAAGGAAAGACTGCTTGCACTGGCTTAAACCCTAATAATAGGAAGCCGCCGAGAGCGCGCCAGCTTTGCAGTAACCGACGTGGATGTTAGGGTTTTTGGGTCGGTAAATGCTGTAAATAGGACAAAATCCATAGGGGTATTTTTGTCTTCTTAGCTAGTTTTGATAGAAGTGTTTCATGGATAGTTATGACATTGTATGAATATATAATAATATTTGGTATTATAATTTGTCCTTTTAAAAATAATTAAGTTAATTTATAGTATTTTCAATCTATATAACGTATCCACATATATCTCTACATGTATTGATCAAAACAATCTAATATTTTGTATATTATATAAATTGAAGCAAAAAAATTATATTTTTTGGCATTAATTTAACATAATTAGTTAAAAGGCTATGAAAAATCTAAATCTTCTCTCCCCTTATAAATTTTTAGAACTTAATAAGTATGATTTTTACCTATACTTTCTTCTTTATTATAATATTCTTTTAAGCATTGTTTTTATGTTTTTCCCTTTAAACGTAAGCATATAATATAGTATTTCATGCATTATTCACATTCTCATGCATCATATTCATATATTATATACTTAGCATAATTTCATACATTTTCATACATATTTTACATAATTTTCATGATATTTCATATAGTCTAAGAATTAGCTCAATTTAGATGAACTTGCATGCATTTTAGTAAGTTTCTAAGGTACTATTTTGCATTTGAATCATAGTTTTAGGTGTTAGAAGTTTAGTTTTCCCATTCATGTTTAGAAAATTAGGTTTTTATGACCCTAGCGAGTCATCCACGAGTCATGGATGGCATCCATGAGTCATGTATGACTCGACCATTTGATTTCTTATGCATTTTCATTCTATGCAAGCCATACACGAGTTGTAGATGGCATCCACAACTTGTGTACCATTCAGCCATCTTTAATTCTTCATCTTTTCGGTCGTTTCAAAAGCCATACGACTCGTGTAGCATTTACACGACTCGTGTAGTGCATTTAGGTCATATTTTTCCTTCTCTTTCTAGCCCTAGGATCATAATAATTGAAGGGTTAGGATGCATTTAGACTTTAGATAGTGGTGGGAGTCTTTTAGTTATGGGGAGGCACGATAATTCATTCAATCATTCATACACAAAGACATGGATATGGCATTATGAGAGTATAGGTTAGGGTTTTTAGGTTTAGAGAAAAATGAAGAGAAAATGAGATTCAATTAGTGTAATTGCTAATCTTCTCTTCTATTTTCTATTCTTATTCATAGCCTTTCATCAAGACGTTGAGGAAGCAGCTGATGATGAATCGAGAAGAGTATAAGACAGAGTAGCAAAAGCATCAAAATTATTCTTAATTCTCTTATTCTCTATCCTTTTTATTTTAGTTTTTTAACATTTATTTTAGTTGTATTTTCTTTATTCTTCATGTTATTTTTATTTATTTATTTTTCGATTATGATTTGACAGTAGTTGTAAGGATTGGATGATGTTTTGAATAGATTTAATTTCGTTCTATTTATGAATTCATTTACTTCTTTATGTTTTTGAGTTGTGATTCATGTTTATGATGTTTGATTGTTAGAACGGACCCTTTTAACATGAAAACATTTAATTAGTTTTGTTAATCACTTTGAAATAAGGTTTAACCTAACCAAACGAATTTAAGAATACCGAATCATAACTACCTAAACATAGGAGTTAGTTAATTTGGAGGTACAAGGTGTAGTAAATGAACTTAATCGCTGAAGTTAATATTAGCAGTCACGAAAGTAAGGTGTTAGCTTAACCTTAGTAGGTAAAGACTATTTTGGAAGAAAGAACTTTACATCTAAACATTGCTTTGAAGTTGGTAATTAGATTAATAATGAAAGATTTAATATTTGCTCATCATTATTCAACCATATGTTTAATTATATATTATATATATATTAGTAGTTGGTTTATACTTTTAGTTAATTAAATAAACTATAATGTTTTGATTGTCTAGATAATTAATAAAATTAATAGCTAGTACTTAGCCGCTATTGATCCCAATGAACGATACCTTTATACTGCAGTTGCAACCCGTATTCTTACGATGACATAATTACAATTTAAGGATTATAAATTTAAAACTTGTTGAAATATTATGCATGAAGGATGGGAAGTTGAATTTAAAAGTGGGAGGTGAAAAAGAGGTTTATAATATCTTTAAAATGGTAAAACAACCCTCTAACATGGAGAC
>CANYBF012925404.1:0-25688 GCA_948192965.1 Dalechampia spathulata | reverse complement strand
TATATTATTATTTATTGGTGATTTGGTATGTAGGTTTAAGTATATTTGATTTATTATTTATTATGTATGATATAATATATTTGTTATATCTTATGAAAGATTATATTGAATTTATTTGATTATTGTTATGTATGATTAGATATTTTGTAGTTAATATTTATTATATATGTGATTATATTTGAAAATTTGATAGTTTATAATTTTTGTTATTTTAATGTGATAATATGTCATGGTTATTTATACATATGTTAATTTATATGTTTGTTAATTTATATGTATGTTAATTTAATATGATAAAATATAATGGTTTTAAATTTTATAATTTAGAATAAAGATAGGATTTGGTAGTAAAAGATATGAAAGTTGTATATAATATAAGTAAAGTTAAAATTTAGAAAAAGAATTTGTGGTTTAATATAAATAATGAAAAAAATTTGGAAATGAAAGATTAATTAATGTTAATGAAATTTTTGAAATGATTTTGTCTGTGAAAGATGTATGTTATATTGAAAACATAAAATTATATGAATATTAATTAGAAATTATTGTACTTTAAGAGGAAGAGTAATTAAAGGAGAAATTAATGAAATAATAAAATATATTATTTTGTTGATAAGAAGAAATATTTTATTGAAGTTAAAATGTAAGAAAAAAGGAAAATACTAATAAGTGAAATGATGTAAAAAGTCAAAATTTAATATATATTTCAAATGATATTAATGTATCAAAGGAAATTTTGAAAATTTGTTGATATGAAATGTTTTTATAAGAGTAATATATATATGAACAAAATAAAAGGAAAAATAAATAAATAAAGATATATATATAAATATATATATATATATATTAATTAGGGGGGATGTGTTTGAAAAAATAATGTCATTTAGTTATAATAAAAAGTTGAGATTATGTTAAAATCATAAAATTCGGTGAAAAAAATTATATATATATAAGGATTAATGAAATAATATTTTTAAAAATGCAATAATTTCAATTAATAGAAAATGAAAAAATATATATGATTAGATTAATAAGAAAAATAATTTATTATTATTAGTATGACAAGATTATTATATATATGTAAGAAAAAAATTGGGATAAACTTATAAATTTATATTTATAATAAGGGTTTTATGTTGGGACACATTATTGATCAAATGGAGTAAGCTTGAATCCATTTTTCAATGATTGTTGCATGGACAATCCTCAGCCTTGACAGACTTAAATGAGGGCAAACTGATCGTTTCAATGGTTGTTTCTTATTGCTCCAGATATGTCATCTAACTTGCATTTATATGTTTTTTACTCATCATACATTTCTTATTTGTATATGGTGAAATTTACAATATTCTTTGTTCATCTCATTCACTTTTTTCCTTTTTTCTACTTAACTTACTAGATTTGGTTTCAAGAGAAGTTATGAATCTTGGCACTGCCTAAAGGTGATATGCACATATATCATCCCAAACACATATGATGAGAGATTTCACCTTCCACGAGGCAAAGACATTCACTTTAAATGATTAGGTACAATGGATGCGAGGCATCTCAAAGAGTACTATCCGTTAGATTTGTTCATAGTGGCATATTCAGCATGTGACCATCAGAACATATATTGATTGTAACTTGCTCATTGGACTATGAGCTCCCACACAATATTATCTTGCTAGACTCTGTCATCAATATGGATATCAATAAACTATACCTCGCTTATTACCAAAATTTTATGGATAATGATTACTTAATTGCTTTCTAGAACGCATTGAACTTATCTGGCGAAAACGTTGTATCATGTCAATACAAATTCCTGCAGCTGAATATTCTACTAATGATGAATACAAACGATGAGTTTTGCATCACATTATCAATTTATGATATGCACTCATTTATGTATACAACTGTAATATAATTACTTTTCATTCTTATATTAGTTATCTTTAATAACTTGTTTCAAAATATTACAATTGTCACATGGTTTCATATTTATTTCATATTCTTATATTCATTATTATTTCAATTAATCATATTTATAGTATTTAATACCAATGATTATAAGTACTAATAATATTCATAATATACAATACTACATTAGAAACATTTAAATATTATAAAAAATTATATCATATTTTTAACAAATATAATATAACCTATATTATTTCTTATTAAACAATAACATCAATATAAATAATAAAAACCGTTACTAAGTAATACCTAAATAAATAACAATTATACTTACATTAACTAATAATATATAAACCATAATAATAATTATCAATCATTATAATTACTACATAAATAAATAATTATTACAATTCTAAGTAATAATAATACTAATAATATTATTAATAATTATTATTATTTTAACTATTATAATAATAATAATAATAATATATCACAATAATAATAATTATTATTATTATTACCAATATCAATTTTGCATACACATGATATTTGCAAATATTTATTTTTAAATTCATATTAACTTTATTTACATTTATAAAATAAATAATCCACATATTACCTATACTAATAATAAAAATACTACTAATTATTGTTAATAAATAATTATTAAAATTACTAATACTACATAAATTATAATAATTATTTTTCATTAATAATAATAATATTATTATTATTATTATTATTACAATAATAATAAGAATTAATTATTAATTATTAATTATTGTTATTATAATATTAATTAATTTAATTAAATATTATTATATTCATAATATTATTATGAATATAATATACCCTGTAATATTTAATTACTATTTCATCATTATATAATATTGTTATTTTTTATTTTTACTACTATTACTTATTAATAATATTACAAATAATTAATGTTAATATTATTAGATTTAATAATCTTTAATATTAAAATTACTTTATATTATTATTATTATTATTATTATTATTATTATTACAAATAATAATTACATTGTTATTAACAATTATACCATTACAAATAATAATTACATTGTTATTAACAATTATATCATTTTTATTATTAAAAATAATTATTCATTACTAATACTAAAATTAATCATTATAAAATTATTAATCACTAAAAATAATATTCTTAATATTCTTAATAATCATTACAAAATATTTTTACAAAACACACCAAATATGTAATATTTAAAATTATTTACATTAAATTGGGAAATTGCATTGTTGTAAGTTGTACAATAATGCATAACAAGGCACCCGCACGGGTGTAGCCCAGTTGGTACTCGGGTGGGTGTTGGAAACCAAGAATTCACGGTTCGAGTCTTGACAGCTCCAGTGTGGGAGTTACATCCTCTGGGTGTGCTTCTTGTGAGCACCAAGACCCCGAATCCCTATCTAGGAGGCCGCTGGGTACCGTGATTAACCTCCTTCACAAACTGTCGGGTCGGGACATGGGGCTCTTGGGATGAGCGCATCACCTTTGAAACCAATAATGCATAACAAGGCATCGCTGAATACATCCCAGCAGCACTGTCTCTGTAAGAGACAGTTCTTTCTGCAGCAACAACAGGTTGCGCAGACGATGCATTTTGCACCCCCAAGGAAAAGCATGACTTCATGCATTGATCCCATTGCATTGCCAAGGTCTTGTTCCTTCCCCCTGAAGTTAATGAAATGGGAGTCGAGATAAGGAGTCATGTTGAAGTAAAGTCGAATAATTTATATTGACAAGGTCTTGTTCTTTTTTTTTTTTTTTTTTGGGTAATCCAGGTCTTGTTCTTTTCTATCTACGATTTTCAATTGTTCTTACAGGATTATTAACCAAGACAAGTATTTGTGTTAACATGGTTGAAATGTTTTGCAAGGCAAACCACCATGCAAGACTTGTGGGTATGATTATGCAGCTTCTCATCTACCCTGCAATTAGTTCCCAAGAGATGCTAAATTGATTCAGCAAGAAGCAGCTGTCTCAGTTTCAGGTGATGCGATTAGCATCAAGTTGGGAGATATTATCCCGGCAGATGCCCGCTTACTTGGAGAATCGTTAAAGATTGATCAGTCCAGTTAGTCATTGCCCTGTACACTACGATCCAGGCGACGAAATATTCTCGGGCGAGCATGGTGCAGTTGAGGCTGTGTGGTTGAAACTTGCTATTCTTGTCGATACCGCAAACCAAGAGGGTCATTTCCGGAAGATGCCAGACGGCGATTACAAAATTCTACATTGGGAATGACTGTAATGTATTCAAATCAGCGTTGCAAGTATCATGATGGTATTGATAATCTTTTGGTTCTTCTCATTGACCAACGACCGCTATCAAAGAAATGGCTGCTGAAATGGATATGTCATAACTCTCACTCTCAGTAAACTTACAGCCGATAAGTCCTTGACTGACGTTAGCACTTGTAGTGCACTATAGAGATCTTAAAGTGAGGTTTTGACATTGTGGCGTTGTTCCCAGTTCATTTATCAGTCGCTGAGGTATCTCTTCTAGTATCAGGTATTCGAGAAGGATGTGGAGAACGATTATGATTTCATATGGTGCCATGCGAACCAGGGTTGAGAATCATGCTGCTGTTGATGATTGTATTGTAGGGATTCAAGTGATCCACAAAATTCAAGCAAGCATTCTTATTTGCTTGATACTATCTCACATGCAAAATCAATTTCAAGTTCTTTATGAACTTTTCATGCCCTCATCCCTGTTCTTGCTTCTACCATATCAAAAGTAATACACTTTTATTTTGACAACAAAATCAAAGAATAAGTTTATTTCTGAACAAGTGATGTACAGATTCATATCCAAGATGTGACCATCCAGTTCTAGTTATCAGTTAATTTCTTTGCTCTTTATTTTGGCGTTCTTTTTCTTCCTGTTAATAGGAAAATAACCAAGACGTGTCAAGTACCATAGTGCCCCTTCAGCTGCATGCTCCGCTGCTGTCTTCTTTTTAGGCATAGGAGCACTGTAACACTCTAAAATCATACACTCTGCTTCTTTAATTTCCACCACAGCCTTGAATGTGAACCTGGAAGCACAAGCAGATCTTGGATTAGCCTCCAAAATCTTGTCTTTTCCATACTCATGGCTTTGAAAATATACTTACAATCTCAGGTGGGAAGGTCCTTCTTCTCTGCAGCATTCATATAAAGGAGGTTTCCAATTGTTTGACGCACAAATGCCATGCAGATGAGATCTAGCAGATACCCTTTTCAGCTCACCTTCCAATTATAGTAATTGTCACTATAAAATGCTTCTGACATTTAAGTTTAAGAAATTAAATCGTAACCCTTTCTCCCTTGTATAGAAAAACGATTTTTACCTGATTCAACAATCAAGGCTCCATCATCGATATCCAGCTTGCTTTGAGTCTTCTTAACAAAATTGTTAGAATCTATATGCTTTATACAACAAACAGAAGAACCATCGCCATCATTTTCTTCTTCTTGTTCTTGTTGCTGTTCAGCCAACAAATCCGCTTCTGTATTAGCCTCGTGATCGAATTTCACTACCTTTACACCCTCTTCTTCAGATACCCGATTAGCAACTTTAGGAACATATCTGGTAACTGTTCTGCTTTTCTTAACCTGAAACAAACTCGACAAAAAAAAAAAAAAAGAAAGAAAAGAAAGCAGAAATGGCTCAACAACAACCAAATGAAAGAAAAGGGTTTTCCTGTTTCTTGCGGATTACTCGATTCTCGAGTATACCTGAGAACTGGGTAGGGAGCAATTCGGTGGATTTATGGGAGGAAGATTCTTGAGATTGATATTAGGTCGCTGGTGACGAGGATCTACATGCTTCTCCTCCATCTATATCTTCATTTATTTTCTTTTTTGTTTAATCTTTCTTTATATTCTGTTTTATCTTCCTATATAAACATGCCAATTTCTCATGCACTAATCACAAGTGGAGATCATCTCCATAATCTAAATGTGATTAATTTGAATATTAAATTCCCAAATCCATAACCTTTTTAATCTAAATAATTCATCAAATTTACCCACTTCATATATTTAACAAATAAATTCATTTTATTTATTACATAAATGATTTTACTTCTAATCAAGCATATTTAAATTATTATATTATTACATTAATTCACACCCTACCAAACGGTTCATTGTCAGTAATAAATGCCTTCAATAAATAAACACATGAGATCGAACCGGCCAACATATTTTGATAAAAACAAAATGAGTTGTAAATAATATTATTATTGAAATTTCTAAAAATATTTTATTATATAATATAATTATATTAAATTTTATTTAAATATATATATATATATGGAATAAAATATAATATTTATAATTTAAAACTTCATTAATTCTTAAAATATTTTATACCATTCAAAAAATTTAATATATCATACATCCTTGATCAAGAGAGCATGTCACAAGTTTGCTGCTTTTCTTTCCCGTGTTTCTTGTGGCGGTGCATCCGCTGCACTGCGTGCAAATTGTGATTTTTTCCCTGAGACTTGATCCATTTCTTTGTAGATAATTGATCATAATTGTCGTCGGAAGTTACCCAGATGGATCCATTTACCATTTTAGTCCATTTTAGAACAAAAAAAGGGATCAATCTGACCCATTTCTTTAGTGTATTTGGCTGCAGATGATTGACACATTTTGGAGAATCAGGCCGTGATCCCATCAATGGCTGTAGCCCCCTTTTCTTTTGGCTCCTGTTTTAAACTAGTCAACAGTCATTGAAAAGGCCTCAACAAGCACTCACTCCACCGCTGTATATCGTGTCTTTTCGTGTTCTTCTAATTAACGTTGCACAAATTTGTCTGTGTTTGGACCACTATCATTTATCAGCCTCATCTTGTTTGATAATGGTAATAACTTAGGAACACAACATGCAATCTGTAATTCTAGTTTCAAAGATACTCTCACCTTATTACCGGGGAAGTAATCACCAATGCAGTAATATAAACAAATACTTAAGATGAATGATCACCCAACAAAACTTGAAGATCACAAGCAAACTTGAAGTTTTTTCTCATACCAAAACTTGAAGATTACCCACCAGTTCTTGAAATGCACCAGCTCGCAAAGCCTTTCAACGGGTTTAGCATATGTGAAATGAATCAGTAAGTAAACAGTCGGATGAGAAAGAATGATGGGTCATGGTGAATTAACAGCACGTAGGAACAATCCATCACTGGTTAGAATGCAGAGGTTCTGTCATTCTTAGTGATCCTCCAAGCTCGAGAGGTAAAAGAGGAATAAGCGAATGAAGGACGTCTGTTATCAATGGCCTGTAACTTGGTTCTTGCTGTACGCATAACACTGCCACTGCAGCTACCTGCTCAACGATAACATTTGATTTAATGTGTCAAGTACAAAACCGGAACTTGTTAGAAGCTATAACCAATAGTAGAGTCCTCATTCACTGTTTGAACCTGATATAAGTGCTTCAAATCCATAGTATCCTTGATGACAGGGTCCACGATATTCGGAAGCTTTGATCTGTCTGTAAGCTGAGGCATCGCCTGCATATCAAAAATGGGTATGCATTAAAGTGCTGCATGAGCCTGAAATCCATGACAGATGAGTGTCTCGGAAAAAAAAAAAAGGATGATGCCTAACTTGTATCAAATGAAAAATTACCCATGATACTAAAGATTGGCACTGATCTTCTGACTTTATTTCAACAGGTTTTCTTCCCATGAGAAGCTCCAGAAGGACAACTCCGAAAGCATAAACATCACTTTTGTCTGTTAATTTGCCTGGAAAAACAGAAAGATGACAACCAAATAAACATTAACCAATGTCAAATCATAGAGACAAGACTGGCATTTGAAGCAAAGAGATTCTGAAAATGGGTAACGAAATGTTGAAAAGATGCAAAATTTGTTTACAAGTTGTAAGCTTTAGCGAGCCAAGAGAGATCAATACAAGGAGACTCTCCAAATTGCAACTCCTACTCTCAAAAAAACTATGTAGAATCTTAGCTTACCTTCCAGAAGGTACTCTGGGGCAACATAACCAAGAGTTCCTGATAACTTTATGTTTTTGTTTTCGATCCCGGAAGTTACAGCAAGGCCAAAATCAGAAAGCTGAAAAGAAATCGTTCCTTGAAACATTTGACTAGACATCACAAAAGCTAAGAGAAACACACTTGTAAGTATTGCAGTGCTGCTAGTACTGCCCAGATTTCACCTTGGCGTTGAAGTTAGAATCCAGAAGGATATTGGATGACTTTAGATCTCTATGCACAACAGGAGGATTGCAATGCTCGTGAAGATATTCTAGCCCTCTGGTCAATCCAATTTGCAGTGATGGCCGAAGGTTAGTAGAGGAAAAGCAATGTTCTTTAGGAAAGAAAAAGTGAAAGCCAGAGAATAAAACATAAATAACAAAGAGTTGAGTATTGGACTTGCCTTGCAACATCGACAGCAATTTTCATTCGAAGATGCCAAGTCAAGTTTGAGCCATGTGTTGGTCCTACGACAATATAACAGAACGAATATCAGCAGAAGGACTTGTCAGAATTCGCATCTACAATTTGCTTTCTCGCTTTTCCGGGGAAAAACCATACCATGTAATTGACTCTCCAAACATCCATTTTGCATCATTTCATACACAAGAAACTTTGCTTCATCATGAATGCAGTAACCCAGAAGAGAAATTATGTTCTGATGCTGAATTTTTATCAACCACTTCAACTCATTCTGCGCTTGTAAGAATTGGAAGGAAGAAGCTAATGAGAATTATCAAACGCTTGGCAACAAATTTTTGAATCAGTTTTACATAAATTACCTCGAACTCTCTTTGAACATCCTGTCCACCCTCTAATTTCTTCACAGCTGCAAGGACTTTGTCGTTGAAATGAGCTTTATAAACACGTCCATGGCCACCTTCACCCAACAAATTGTTTTTCCGAAAACTGTTTGTTGCAGCTTCTAGTAGATGATAATCCATTGCAGCAACGGAACCCTTCTTACCGGATGTCCTCAAGGAGTTAAATTTATCCAGACTGGGTAAATGCCTATTTCGTGCATCTGCATATCGAACTCAAACGAATTACACAAGCATAAATGCGATCAATCAAATGTGGAAGTGACTTGAAGAACAGAGAACAAACCATGATTTTCTTTGTTTTTGGAACTAGATTTCTTCGAGTTTTTCATTCTGTGAATCCAGAAACATGACAGAAACAATAAGATTCCTCCTAGGAGAGAAGAAGCAACGATTAGTGCTATGAGGATTCTCTTGTTTAAATCTTGATGGTGCACCACTGTAACCGCAGGAGCCATAGGAATCCCTGGAAAAGCAGGCAGGGAGAGTCAGCGATAAGAAAGATTGCTACAAAAAATATCAAAGTAAATTTCAAGAAAAACGAGAACTGAATAGGATATCAAACTGACATATCTCAGCAAAAATAAGATTAAAAACAATGAACTTGTCAACAAAGAATTAGCATTTCACACGCATAATCATCACTGATCCCACTAAAAGTAACTCTGCTTCATCAGAAACTGCAGGGTCAAGTGGAGTTGGGCAAGATTTTTACCAAAAACTGCAGATTAAGACCCAAAATTTCTATCTTTTTTTCACTGAAAATGTAATCTCAAGGTTTCAGATTTTACATTTCGAATGATAAACCAAGCAAAACCATCCACCCATGAAACTAAACGAAGCAAATGAACAGAAGGTAAAAACATTTTCTTTCAAAAAAAAAAAGGTACAGTTAAGCTAAGATAGAAACCTGGAGGAGAATGAGCTTCCATTTTCGAAGAGAAACGAGAAACGAGTGGTTCGTCTTCGTCAGAAACAAGGGTTGACTCGGGTCTAGCATCGACCATGAAAAACAGAGATGAACCAGATAACAAGAATAACAATGATAATAATGGACATATCCACATGGGCAGCAAGAAACCAAGACGAAGATTCATGTCTTGTTTTCACTATAAATAAAAACGGATAAGAAGATTTTGTGCCGAATCTTCTTTGGTTGTTTTCAAAGTTCCAACCTTTGAACTAAACTCAGATGATTTTTTTTTTCTTTTTTGTGCTTGCCTACATTTGTCTACAGGAAAGGACAAAACAACTGTTGCCGAGAACTCAATAAAGGCAACTCTTTTTTTTGAAAAAAAATTTTGTTTTTTTAAAATTATTAGTAACAGATTTAAATGAACTTGTTCATAAAGAACTATGGTCCGTCTGTTCATCGCAGTTCAAGTTAAAGTAAACTTTTTTTTTCCCTCCGTTCTCTGTTCAAGAGATGAACACTTGTTTAAACCAAAATCATCAAATGGGTGATGATTATTTTGTTTGTAGTAATTACTTGTAATATGATGATATATATCAATATGATATTTTAATAGAAATTAATGTGTTATTTTATACGATAGATAGATGATAAAGTAAGTTATGGGAAAAGAAAAAATCATCAAATGGCATGAAATGTTGGCCGGGCAAGAATAATGTGATTGCTTGCGTCTTTACTATTGTCTTTATTAGATAGATTTAAAATCCTTTTTAACTTATTTTTTCAACTCTTTAGCAAAAAAAAAAAAAAGGAATAATAATACACATATATATACGTATATATTAAGAATGATGTTGAATTAATCATATGATCTAGTCTTAATGCGGTGATTAAAAATTAATTAATTAATTAATTGGGTTGAAAAATGATGTAGAAATGAATGCAGAAAAGGTGGGGGTTGATTGAGGATCAGCAACTATCACCATGTGATGATTCACAAAAATCATGTGAATTTTGCCTCCATTAACAACATCTAAAACCCACTAATTTCTTTTTTTTTATTATTATTATTTTGCCTTTTTTTTTAAACTTGAGAAGGTGAAAAAATACAATAAAATAAAATAAAAAATATATATAAAAGCAAAAGAAACTAAAGAAATGGAAATGAGTTTAGTCGTTTTCAAGCATTGTGTCAAGCCTTTATGAAGTACCTACCCATTAACATAATGTAATTAATTTTCTTGTGTTGCCCCCCATTAATTATGATTGGTTAATTGGCATTAATCACATCCCAAAAATATTATAAAATTAAAAAAAATATTTTTATTAATATTAATTAATTTTAAAATAATTAATAACATATAAAATTTGTATATAATTCATCGATTTAAACCCATTTCATACCTGTTTATAAAAACAAATTAGAAGTTTTGAAGCTTTTGAAAAGGTGATGCCAAAGGGCGTAGGGAATGAAATGAAGCGTTGGAGGAATGAAACAAGCTAACATACCAAATGATAATGATTGAACCGACTATGAGCAATAAAAACGGCTGTAACATATAATAACTATTGTGCCCAAAGTGGGTTCTAGTATCAATTCAATCACATTAGTATGTTATAGAAAAATATTAATATCACGATGGCATGCATATCCAACAGTCGATCAAGCTGGGAAAAAAGGCCCAGGTGATGGCTAGCCCAGTTGAACTCATGGTTCATTACCTGGTCTGCTGGGTGGCTCCTTTTCCAAAGAACTTGTTCAACTAATAAAATTTTAGTTCATTACATAATAATAATAATAATAATAATAATAATATATTAAATGTTTAAGTAATGTTGGATATGATATTAATAAAATTTTGATATAGAATATTTATCGATCAATACATTACATTATATCACTTGAATTCTTAAATTATGTTTTATCTTGAAAATATAGAAACAAATGGATTTAAAATTGAAATAATATAATATAATTAATTTTAAATATTATATTTATCGATACTATACATAACATTTACGTTTGCTAAGCTTATGAAAGATTTGGCACGTAAAACTAGGCAACTCAACTCAACTGTTCCATAGAAGATCACACCGCAAGCCCTGTTCATTATTCCTCCACCTAATTCCAACTACACATGCGTAGCTGAACAAGGCTTTTCCTTGCGTCGCATGCACCTCCCCATACGTGTTGAAACTCGTAAAACATTAACTGGACTCGATTCCTCACTCTTCCTATCTGTTTCCACCATTCCCTGCTTCATTAATTGGGCTTGCATGGGAACATTAATCTTTCTGTCACTTCATAGGGGGCGTGTTATCCGCATGACAAGGACTGAAGCTGCTTGTTTGAGAGTTCTAGCTATAGCTAGAGAGTTCCTGCTCTCTCTTTCGACTTTGTTGATTTCTGGAGACAATTATCCTCGTTAACAAATCGGGATTAAAGAACATTTTTCTGTGGCTGTTAATGGTTAAAGCCATTTAGCTTCAATTCTCGTAACATGGTGGGCAACGGTGGGCGTTCTTTGCCCTCCTGCTGGGCCACAATGAAATAGTATTAATTAGGACACTGATATCAACAAGAAATTAAATGTTTATGTAAAGGAAAAGGTTGTGTCAGTGCATTACTAGCTAGCACTAGTATTTTGTTTGACTGATGCCACGAACAACATTAATTTGCATATTGTTTATGCATGCACTATATATAAGCCTGTGATTCCTTTCTTTCTTGCATTGCATGTGGTCATGCGTTATGAGCAGAGAAGATGAAGGCAAACATCGTGATAGTGATTCTTTTATCCTTTCTTTTGATAATACAGTCTCTTGCTGAAGCCACCACAACCTACAACAAGGGTGAAGTAGAAGAAGAAGAGAGGAGAAGCAGCGGCAGTCGAACAAGCAGAAGAAGCGAAGGCAATATAAGAAGTGGAGGTAGAAGCAGAAGTGGGGGAAGTCGGAGCAGAAGCAGAGGTCGTAGCGGAAATGGAAATGGAAGAGGAAGTGGAAGCAGAAGCAGAGGCGGAAGTGGAAGCAGAAGCAGAGGCAGAGGGGGAAGTGGAAGCAGAAGTAGAACGTCTGATTGTGATCCCTTCTACCAATACCTGTTTGATACTTGCGGACAATGGCCTTTTCCTACTTACCCTTCACCAAATAACCCGTTTAACCCGACACCAAGACCACCAACCCCAAGACCCTCCTCTCCTCCGCGGACTCCACCCTTGCCACCACCTCTTGTCCCTTCTCCTCCTCCAATCCCGATTGTTTCTTCCCCACCACCACCAGTCGTCCAACCATCTCCGCCTCCAATAGTTCCTTCTCCACCTCCAATAGTCCCATCTCCACCTCCTTCTACTCCACCGCCTTCTTCCCCACCTCCTTCTTCTCCACCGCCTTCTTCGCCACCGCCTTCTTCCCCACCTCCTTCTTCTCCACCGCCTTCTTCGCCACCTCCTGCTTCTCCACCGCCTTCTTCTCCAGCTCCTTCTCCTCCACTGCCTCCTCCTCCACCACCGCCACTTCAGCCACCACCGCCACTAGTTCCATCTCCACCTCCTCCCTCACTTCCACCTCCTACTTTACCACCACCAATTATATTCCTACCTCCACCATTAGTTCCCTCGCCACCTCCACCTGACATAATTCCATGGCTGTCTCCACCAGACGAGTTCTCCCCTGCACCACCTCTGATTCCTATATTCAACCCACCAACGCAACCAGATAATCCGTTTATACCAGCACCGCCACTCGTGCCAATCTTTTCTCCCCCAACAGAACCCGACATGCCACCAGATGATCAATTTACGCCAACACCACCACTAGTCCCCATATTTGATCCACCACCAGCAAATGATTTTACACCTGCACCACCTTTAGTCCCCATGTTTGATCCACCACCACAAGCCGATTTGCCACCATTGTTTCCCATTAATCTTTCCCCACCACCTGATTATGAGCCGCCACAGTATCCATTATTACCACCAGAAGAGCCACCATTTACGTTTTCTCCGCCTTCAGGATCAACCCCAAGTATACCTGGTATGTTTCTGCCACCTCCATTGGTACCTGATAATAATCCACAAGAACCATTGCTATTTTATGCACCACCTATACCTGATCCTGTGTCCAATGAGCCAGGGCCACTTCCATTTGCACCTCCGTTGGTGAACTGATCCATGTTGTTTCCTTTATATATATATATATATATATATATCTTTCATACTCGAAACTGATCACAGAAAATAAGAAGCAGAAAGAGATTGGTTATGTGTAAGCTTTGTCGTTATGTTATTGTTATCGTCGTCGTGTTGTTGGTTATCATACTACTAGTTACCCTCCAATTGTTGAAGCCCACGTCCAAACCATAAAACGTTCAATATGATTTTAAGACTACAAATACCTTGTATGAGCCAGTTTCGAGAAAATAAGAACCATCCTAGGAAAGCGATAATTTTGTAGCTATAACAATGGATTAATGTGCCTATTATGGATATGTGATTAACGTCGATCTAAACTATTAACTAAAAACAATAATCTATCGGTCATGGGCCATGTAATCTCATCACCGGCCCAATAGCCTATTGCTGACACTCCTCTTTGTGGTTATATTTCCATCCGATGGCTCGTCAAGTTCAGAAACTATAAATAATTTGACTTAATTGAAAATATTCAAAGAAAATTAATAATAATAATAATAATAATTATGATAATTACATAAATCCTTTTATTATAACGTAATGTCATAGACAATTTGATTTAAATTGTCTTTTTCTTGTGAGATCAAACTCCTTGACGGAAGTCTTCTATGGCATATATTATGACGTTGATTTTACAGCGGTTCAATCACTCCAATTTTTAAATGATCTCCGGTTCAAACCAAGAGGGTCAATTATGTAAATTCAAAGTCTAAATCTAAATGCAAAATAATACGAATAAGTAGCAAACTATTGACATTTTTCAAAATATCACATCAATATATCAAAAAGATAATTGAAAATGGATAATATTCTTAACCATAGGTTAATATTAACATGTTTCAACATAAATTTACTCTATCGTAATAATTTCTTACTGACAATAAATATAGTAAATAATTAAAAAAAATGAATGAAAATACTCTTAATATCTATTTAATATTCATAATTTTAGTATAATAAATAAATAAAATGATAACTTTATCTTTCACTTTCCTTCTTCAATACCCAACGCCCACTTTTAAAATTAAGGTTTACAATATGAATATTTTTAAAAAAATGGTAAGGTCTATATCTATATCTATACAATACATTAGAGGTGAATGTATGTGGCATTGTTTATTTGAACAGTTATGTGCAATTGATTTTGTTATGGTGGCAGAATATTGCAAAACGACGTCGTATCTAGGAAATAGAATGTTTGCATCTTCCAAAGGAAAAGGCAAAACAACATACGTTTAGGCAAATAATTATTTATTGCCTGTAAATATACATATATTTAAGGAGTAATTATATTTTCTAAAATATAATAATCCAATCAATGAGCAATTATATGTTTTTAAAGAATATATTTTTAAAATGATGAGTATAATTATGCAACATTAATCATCCATAAAAAAAATGGATAATTATAAAAAATGAAAATTTCAAAATAATAAACTAATTTTATTTTTTTCCCAACATTTTAAACTCGATGAGTTAAATAATTTTCAATTTGGATCTATTTTAACTAAATTATTTTTTTGATTATTTAAATTTAGATACCATGAATTTAAACTCATTTTATTTTATTATTTTGACTTTTAATAAATGAATAATTTTAAATTTCATTTCATTTCTTTAAAAAAACGATTATTGTGTAAGATTAAACACGTTTAATTGACTATATTAATAAATATATAATTTAATAATTTATTTTAACGGAAGCATTACGATGGTATATTTTTAGTCCACTCATATTTGTATGTAGATTGTACTTACTTGTCTACATTTTTTTCAGTTAGATTTTATGAATATTTAAGGTTAAACTCTAATTTCGATATTAGGTATTGTAAAAAAATAATAATATTGTAATTTATTTATTTTTTATGTTCAAGTCATGATAAATAAGACATAAATACTAACGTGATATTAAACACAATGATTAAGACACTTAATTAAAAAAATAATTAAACATAAAAGACAAAAAGTTCAGAAAGTAAATATTAATATTAAATATGTGATTATTCCATTTATAAATGTTAATAATCTACTAAGCTGGTTTAGCCCAATATGTATTATTTGTAAAAAATAATGCAATGGTATCCTTAGTAAGAAATTAGTAATCATTAATCTTCACATGCATGTCAATCATGCAAAGAGAGAACATGGGTTAAAGAAGGAGCAAAGCAAAGATCAAGAAGCAGAAGGTATCCCCTCACCTGAGCTTTGACGTTGATGGCAGCTTGAAAGGGAAACTAGATCAAACCCAAACTCTCATATATATATATATATATGTGTATGTATTCAACTTCACGCGGTGGCAATTCCCATTTTTGATATATAGTTTATTATCCATCCTCTAGAAGTATTAAAGGCAGAATAAAGTTATAGACTTTGAAACTGGACTATTATATATATATTCTGAAATTCTAATGGCTATGGAGTCAACAAAACAACAACCCCCCACTTTCCGTTGTATTATTATTATATTATATTATTTAACAACTTTATATAGTAGCATGCCATCAATGGAATTTGATGGTATTTTTTTGATAGCTAATCTCATGCTGCTCTTCATGGGTCCCAGTTGGATTCTTTATTCATTTATCTTGTATTTATTTCAATTATATATTCTCTTTATTAATATGTCATTATTATTATTAATATACTATATATCGATAAAGGTACAAGAGAGGCAGCTTCCAGTGTTAAATGTTGACGAATGAGAACTATATAGTAAATAAATTATAAATACTTGGGTGGAATAATATAGTATAGTAATATCCATATTTATATGAATTATTATAAAAACCAATAACACATGGACCAAAGATCATCTAGAAGCACACTAATTCATATGCGTTGTGTAGAAAATACGTTAGATTATATATCCAATCAATATCCCAATCTCAAGACTCAAACCCTCCGGCTCATCCTCGTCGACACAAACCTTTTATTCATAACATCATGCGAGAGGATATATAATGTAAGAAAAAGACCCTAATAAATTCGTAAATTTAATCTTAATTCATGATCGGAAAAAGAAGATTTCGGGGCAATTTTCTAAGGGAATTAGAAAAGAACACATCTGATCTCCCCGAATTTCCTGGCATCATATTCTTTGAACTTTGCTGCGTTTATTCTCCTTTTGAACTTCTAGATGGTTGAATTTATCAATATCTGTATTTCAAGATTTTTTTTAAAAATTTTCTTGGACTGGCATTTAGATTTAACAGGTCAATGCCCGAAGATGACAGATTTCAAATTCATTATTGCCAATAAACATGAAGAAAATCATTAGTATAATAAAACAACATTACTTTCTCATATTTTTTGTTGCTTTTATGCGTATAACCTTACATGGAATAATAAAGTAATACTGGTCTTGTTCAATGAACAGTTAAGCGATTACATTTTTTTTATTGTCAATTCCTATGTGTTGATTATTAGAAAGTCTTGCGGAAATCACACACCAAGTTTGAACGTTCAAGAGACGCCAGATTTTGATGTCCCTTGCTTTTATAAAGGCTTCATTCTTTCTTCATTTGCAGACTCAGGAAAAGAAAGAAAGAAAGAAAGAAACCCATTTCGTTGATTTCTTCAGAACTCTGAATTCTTTATCTTTTTGTATATTGAAGAAAAGAAGACGAGAAACGAGGTGGGTTTTGGCTGTTTTGTTGTTGTCGTGGAAGTAATCCATCACCATGGAGGGTGATATTTTTACAGCAAGTAATAGTTTACGAAGAGGGAGTTCTTCAGTGTGGAGAAACAATGGAGCTGATGTTTTTTCGAGGTCATCAAGAGATCTTGACGATGAAGAGGCTTTAAGGTGGGCTGCACTTGAGAAGCTACCAACTTATGATCGTTTAAGGAAAGGTATATTGGTTAGTGTATCCAAAGGTGGTGCTAGTGAAATTGATGTTGAAAATCTTGGTTTGGACGAACGGAAGACTTTGCTTGAGAGGTTGGTTAAAGTTGCTGAAGAAGATAATGAGAAGTTCTTGTTGAAGCTCAAGAATCGTATTGACAGGTAACTAAGTTCCCTGTCTGCTCGTTCTTGTGTTTCGCATCCCTGCATTATAAACATCGGACCTCTGTTGTGATTGTTCAAGTCTTTTTTTCGTAGATCATGTGTGTTCAGTCTTTAATATATGAGCCATAATGGATTTTCTTGTTCGTTTTTTGGTGTTTCAGAGTGGGAATTGAGATTCCAACAATTGAAGTCAGATTTGAGAATCTAAACATTGAAGCACAGGCTTTTGTAGGAAGCAGTGGTTTGCCTACATTCGCCAACTTCTCCATTTCTGCATTAGAGGTAAGTAGCTTGCATATAATGACAGCTTTTAGCTTTACTGTTTAGCTTGTTCTGATGTTATTTTAAGCTTAATATAAGTTCATTCCCTTCTGATCATGAAGGGCATATTGAATTCTCTACATATCCTTCCAAATAGAAAGAGACCACTTACCATCCTTAAGGATGTCAGCGGAGTCATCAAGCCGCGAAGGTAGGAAGATGTCGATCATGATCTTAGTATTCGACTTGTATCCCTTTCCCCATCAAATTTTACTGATTGTTTTGCAACATATCCTGAACTTTTTTTTTGGTTTATGAACATATTATCAGAATGACTTTGCTTTTGGGTCCTCCAAGTTCTGGGAAAACTACACTACTATTGGCACTTGCAGGAAAGCTTGATCGTAGTCTAAAGGTACCCACTAACATTCCTTTATCCTTTTAATATTAATGAGGTTGTTTTTAATCTTTTAAACGTTTCAATTTTGAGTAATTATGTTGAATTTCTGTTGCAGTTTTCTGGTGATGTGACTTACAATGGTCACACAATGAATGAGTTCATACCCCAGAGAACAGCTGCCTATATCAGCCAACATGATCTCCACATGGGAGAAATGACTGTAAGGGAGACTTTGGCATTTTCTGCCAGATGCCAAGGAGTTGGAACACAACACGGTTAGATATCTATACCGATTTTCATCCCTTTCCTTGTCTTTACACCTATTTCATAATTTGTTCAAGTGATTTGTATAAAAACTTAAAATTTGAAATCTCCGATTTGCAGAAATGTTGGCAGAATTGTCAAGAAGAGAAAAGGCTGCAAACATTAAGCCGGATCCTGATATTGATGTCTTCATGAAGGTGAGAAATTACAGTATACCGAAAATAATTCATAGAATAAAACAACTACATGGTTGAACTGAAGATCTGCTAGTATCGGACAGAACTTTTGCTTAGCAGAAGAACCATTGTTTAGCACATGGCATTTGGATCTAATTGATTTTCATTTTATTCTCTACAGGCAGCAGCAACAGAAGGTCAGGAGACCAGTGTGGTTACAGATTATGTTTTGAAGGTAAATATCATCTGGAAGGAAGCATTTTCATGTCATAACATCAATAACAACAAAACCAGCAATAATCCGCAAGTTGTTGAAAATCTTGTCTCTTTTAATTTTGCAGATACTGGGATTAGAGGTCTGTGCAGATACTCTTGTAGGGAACCAAATGATAAGGGGGATCTCTGGTGGGCAAAAGAAGCGTGTTACAACAGGTAATGTAGTATGATATAACCCTTCAATATTCCATTTCTCTGGTATCAATTTTTGACAAATTCAGTTTACGTATACCTTCAACCATGCAATTGCAGGAGAAATGCTTGTTGGACCGGCAAAAGCGTTGTTTATGGATGAGATTTCTACTGGCTTGGACAGCTCCACAACTTACCAAATTGTGAACTCGCTAAGGCAATCCATTCACATTCTTAACGGGACTGCTGTCATTTCCCTTCTTCAACCTGCGCCAGAAACTTATAATCTCTTCGATGATATCATTCTACTCTCGGATGGGCAGATTGTGTATCAGGGTCCTCGTGAGAAAGTCCTAGACTTTTTTGATTATATGGGCTTTAAATGCCCTGAAAGGAAAGGCGTTGCTGACTTCTTGCAAGAAGTAAGTGATGAAAATAAGATGCGGTCGTAAGGATTACAATGTCGATTTCAATAACATTAAACAATGATGAATTTTTGACATGCAGGTGACGTCTAAGAAGGATCAACGCCAGTATTGGGCTCGTAAAGATCATCCTTATAGATTTGTCCCCGTGAAGGAATTTGCCGAGGCATTGCAATCATATGAAGTTGGACGAAGAATCGGACAGGAACTTTCAATTCCATATGATAGAAGTAAGAACCATCCAGCTGCTTTGTCGACCAAGCGCTATGGTGTTGGCAAGATGGAACTGCTTAAAGCATGCCTTGCCAGAGAATTCTTGCTCATGAGAAGGAACTCATTCGTCTACATTTTCAAGCTATCTCAAGTAAATATCAACGACATTTTGCTTGCTTTTATTTCCCTGTCCCACATTTGTTATGTCATGTAATCATTTTCCTAAAAAATTTCCTTCTGTCAGCTTATCGTGATGGCATTCATTGGAATGACACTATTCCTGAGGACAGAAATGCACAAAGATACCGTCACCGATGGAGGTGTATACACCGGTGCTTTGTTCTTCTCTCTGATCACAGTCATGTTTAACGGTATGGCAGAGTTGTCCATGACCATTGCAAAGCTTCCTGTATTTTACAAGCAAAGGGACCTCCTCTTTTTTCCTCCATGGGCATACGCTCTTCCCTCATGGATTCTTAAAATTCCCATCACATTTGTGGAAGTTGGTGTTTGGGTGTTCCTCACTTATTATGTCGTTGGATTTGATCCTAGCGTTGAAAGGTAAGGAATATGCTAAAATAACGTTATGGTTTGAAGTTGGGTTCATTTTCTTTATTCTGATCCAGCTAATATATTATTATAATGTGTGATTTCCAGGCTATTCAGGCAGTTCTTTTTGCTCCTGCTTGTCAACCAAATGGCCTCTGGTCTCTTCCGATTTATCGCATCAGTCGGAAGGAACATGATTGTCGCCAATACTTTTGGGTCATTCGCTCTGCTTACACTTTTCGCATTGGGTGGTTTTGTCCTGTCAAGAGGTATGGTTTGCGCATTGAGAGGCCTTTGAAGATAGAAATTTTGCTATCGTGAAATATGTAGTCCTTAAATTTCTTTCTGTTCTCGTAATATGACAGAGAACATAAAGAAATGGTGGATATGGGGTTACTGGATATCACCACTGATGTATGGGCAGAACGCCATCGTTGTCAATGAGTTTCTTGGTAACAGCTGGAACCATGTAATGTTCTTGAACCAGCCCACACATCTCTGCGTTTGCATCTCCTTGAAAAACTTGACACCTCTAACTGAACTATTTCATTTTAAAAAATGTCAGATTCCAGCAGGCTCAACCTCTAACAAAACACTAGGAGTTCAAGTTCTGGAAAGTCGAGGATTTTTCACAGAATCAAAATGGTATTGGATAGGGGTAATGGCAACAGCCGGATATATTTTCTTATTCAACATCCTTTACACCGTAGCTCTCACACTCTTGAGCTGTAAGTATCATAACTTCAACATATGCATGAAATCTTTTTGTTCCAAATGAGAGATCTTTCTTGTTTCTTTTCTGCCTAATATCTTGATATGAATATTTTGCAGCATTTGAGAAGCCTACTGCTGTTATAACTGAGGATCAAGAATCAGACAAAACTGGAGGAGACATTCAGCTTTCTCAAGTTGAAAGTAGTCATAGATCCAAAACAGGTTACTTTCCATCTTCCAATCAATTTAATTCTGGTCATTTCCTACGTTTCTATCGTTTACACTTCTAACTAAAATCGATTTCCTTGCAGAGGTTAGAACAAGTGGACACGAGGAGACAAATCAGAACAAGAAAAAGGGAATGGTTCTTCCGTTTGAACCACATTCCCTTACTTTCGATAATGTTACGTACTCTGTTGATATGCCACAGGTATCCAGAGTTAGAAAGTAGGGAAATTTATCTTCTCTCGATTCTGGTGCGGTTATAAATATAGCGGGCCTGATCTTGTTGAATTGTACTTCACAGGAAATGAAAAATCAAGGAGTCCTTGAAGATAAATTAGAACTTCTGAAGGGTGTAAGTGGTGCTTTCAGGCCTGGAGTTTTGACAGCCCTAATGGGTGTCAGTGGTGCTGGTAAAACTACCCTGATGGATGTGCTGGCTGGTAGAAAAACTGGAGGATATATAGAAGGAGACATCACAATTTCTGGGTTTCCAAAGAAACAAGAAACATTTGCTAGAATTTCAGGGTATTGTGAGCAGAATGACATCCATTCTCCTCATGTGACTGTCTACGAATCCCTAGTTTACTCAGCTTGGCTTCGTCTGCCTCGTGAAGTGGACTCTGAAACCAGAAAGGTAATCATCCATGTCCTGAATGTACATGCAATTTTGTATCTGGTGAAATCGCTGTTGGAGAATATATCACCACTCTGGAGAAGCAAACAGAGACGACAGTTAATTGGATTTCATTCCATTTATACATCAAATCAACTTAACTTTACTAAATTTTACTGCAGATGTTTGTTGAGGAAGTCATGGAGCTTGTGGAGCTGAATCCATTGAGACAGTCTTTAGTTGGGTTGCCTGGTGTGAATGGTTTGTCAACAGAGCAAAGGAAGAGGCTGACCATAGCAGTTGAGTTGGTGGCGAACCCCTCAATCATATTCATGGATGAGCCGACTTCAGGTTTAGATGCTAGAGCTGCGGCCATTGTTATGAGAACCGTCAGGAATACTGTCGACACAGGAAGAACAGTTGTTTGCACTATTCATCAGCCAAGCATCGACATATTTGAAGCTTTTGATGAGGTAAAAATAACCTTCGGAGGATCTCAGGAAGTAATGCTTTGCAATTGTTTTTTCACCACATATAGTCGTAATGCATTGCTTATTCCATTGTAGCTATTCCTGATGAAGAGAGGAGGAGAAGAAATCTATGTCGGGCCATTAGGTCGCCATTCCTTCCATCTGATTAACTACTTTGAGGTACGATTGATGTTATTAGATAATTACATGAAACAAAGTGACACCTTCATTCATATGGATTCACACTAAACTTATCACCGTTTTCATTCAGGGGCTTGAAGGAGTTGGTAAAATTACTGATGGCTATAATCCAGCAACCTGGATGTTAGAAGTTACCAGTTCTGCCCAAGAGTTAGCTTTGGGGGTTGATTTCGCTAGCATTTACAAGAGTTCTGACCTTTATAGGTACGGTATTTCCCAGTTAACTCATTGATGGATTACCAAAATTTGACTAGTATTTTACCTTTGCACCAATATGTTCTATCATCAGATACCTGTACGTGCTTATATAATGTGGGTTTTGCGTTTCAGGAGAAACAAGGCAATGATTCAAGAATTAAGCAAGCCTGCTCTCGGTTCAAAGGACCTCTATTTCCCTACACAGTACTCGCAGCCTTTCTTAACCCAATGTCTAGCTTGTTTATGGAAGCAGTATTGGTCATATTGGAGGAATCCGCCATATACTGCTGTCAGATTCTGGTTCACCACCTTTATCGCTTTGATGTTCGGAACAATTTTCTGGAACCTTGGCTCCAAAACGTAAGTAGCATTAGATTACTATAACCATTATGGGTCGTTCAACTTTCCTCAACTATGTCTCCTTACTCGGCTCGCATTTCTTTGACTTCAGGGGAAAGGAACAAGACCTTGGCAATGCAATGGGATCAATGTACGCAGCTACGCTTTTCCTTGGGGTGCAAAATTCATCATCCGTGCAACCTGTTGTTTCTGTAGAAAGAACTGTCTTTTACAGAGAAAGAGCTGCTGGAATGTATTCTGCCATGCCTTACGCATACGCACAGGTAATTTTACAACTTACAATCAAATTCTGTTCAGATGATTTTTTCCTGTATATTTCTCTGTATCCTGACGTTCCGTACTTTTCCATTGCAGGCTCTGATTGAAGTTCCATACGTTTTCGTTCAAGCTGCAGTGTACAGTCTCATAACCTATGCAATGATTGGATTTGAATGGGACGCTGGCAAGTTGTGGTATCTATTCTTCTTGTACTTCACATTGATGTACTTCACCTTCTATGGAATGATGGCCGTGGCATTTACACCAAATCACCAGATTGCCTCCATAGTCTCCTCAGCATTCTATTCAATCTGGAATTTATTTGCAGGATTCATCGTTCCTCGAACAGTAAGTCACTCTCAACCTATAGTGTAAAAACGCACACATCCTTACAATCTGTCAACTCAACTGGGTTGTTTTCTCCTTTTGTTAAAACTTGTACAGGCCATGCCTGTGTGGTGGAGATGGTACTACTGGGGATGCCCGATATCATGGACCTTGTACGGACTTATTACATCACAATTTGGAGACATACAGACCCCAATTGGAGACACGGGTAAATCTGTTGAGCAATTCGTGAGGGACTTCTATGGGATGAAGCATGAGTTTCTAGGCGTAACTGCGGCTGTGGTTGTGGCTATCACTGTAGGCTTCGCTGTTATTTTTTCCGTTTCTATCAAAGTCTTCAACTTCCAAAGGAGATAGAGATCTTTGATACTAATATATCAAGTCGTTGTATATTTATGGCACCATATGTTTTTTTATATCTGATTCCCAAGTACCATGTAATTGAATTGTATCAAGTTGCATATATTTTGTATTACAAGTGTAAGATTAAGAATATAAATTTTGTCTATTTTTATTAGACATGAACGAAATATAATGTAAAGAAATGATTACAAGATTACTTGGCTAAAAGAGTGGAATTCATACAGATTGCAGAAACATTAAAAACAGGAGGTTCAGTGGAATCAGATATTTTTGGTAGGCAAGGGAACATGCCGACGGTATTGTGCCAAAGCCCATATCGGGAAGATGTCTCTGTATAATGCATAGTGTAACAAACAATTCTTGAAGAACGCTCCCATCATCTCCTGTCACAATTACGTAATATCAGCAGACTTAGATGATTGTTTGGACTAAAGCTTGGCTATTGAGCAGAGTTACGGCTTGATTGGCAATTACCTCTTGGGGGAAGTCACCAAGTTCTGTTTGAGAATTGATTAGCAACTTAGCAGCACGGTGAAGAGGTTTCGGGTCTCTTTGGGTCTGTCATAAAACAACTTCTGGTTGAATAACCTATTAAGATAACCATGTAAAGATCAAAACATCAGATGCCTGAATCACTAATAAACTGACCTGTCCGCTCTGAATCAAACCCATCAAAGCCAATGAAGTATGCACGATATTTGATCGATTCCCCTTAAGAGGAGTAAAAACCTGTGACAAAATATAAACGGGTGACTTGCCAAAATTAGAAAAGAGGATCATACATCGGCAGAAAACAGTAATCACAATAACCTCTTTTGAGCAAGAAAGGTAGCTTTCTCCCCATCCACCATCATCGCATTGTGAATTGAGAAGAAAATCAACACCTCTACGAATAGCGACACAATTGTCGTAAGTCTTGCCCGCAGAAATTAACCCTCCAAGCGCAAACCAAGTACCGTAAATGAAGCATATTCCCCAATATCCATACCTGTAGTAATCCTTGTTATGGATGCAATCTATCTCTCTACAAACCAGTTATAGCATTATGCATAATTTTAGCAGGTACCATGAACCATCAGGCTTTTGCATGTCTTCAACGTACTTGACAGCTTTTCTTATAAAATTTTCCACCTCTTTCTTCCTGTGCGATGGATGCAACTTCTTAAACAGAACTAATGCTTGAATTCCTGATGAAGTGCACTCCACATACCTGGATCATGATTTCATTAATATAAAGAAACCAGAGAGCTGGCTACGGAAATATCACAATAAGAATTAATATTTACTTACTCGTGCTCTATGACACTCTCAGCAAGAAACTCCACAGGGTTGAGCCACTGATTGTGGAATAGCC